>JAMKCH010077162.1:0-52698 GCA_023653785.1 Ophioderma brevispina | reverse complement strand
GCAATTGGAGAAAAATAATTTTTTTGGCATTTTTAATCAAAAAACTGAAATATTCATATCTAATGTTCCATTGATATGGCCAGAACCAAATTGCATCAATTAAGTCAATTTTTTCTACAAATTTGAACTATTAAACACACGATAGTCATATCAAAATTTCACAGTTATGTACCTTATTCAAAAAACAAGTTATTCGTTAATCAAGGTCATCAATCAGTTACACATTGAAATTGGTTTACTGCGCACTTTGCTAAAAGTGATTATAATATAAACAACAATCCCTCACTTGGAAATACACATTATACACTGTTAAAAATGTTCTTAAAAAAAAACGTTGTTTGGACTGTCAGCCGGGATTCCGAAACATTAAATAACGTAAAAAGGGACTCGAACGGGCAAAAAAAACTGTAAAAAGTGTTTTAACACTGTTATGAGCTCCTAGCTGCAGTCAAAACGAGTTCATTTTCTTAAACATTTTTGAAAAGGGTAGGTGATTTAAAATAAATGTCAATGCTTTTTGATACATTAAATCGATCATTTAGCACTAATGCCCTTTCAAACTTTACAAGCCAAATTCTTAAGCAGGTAGACAGTGTGATATCAAGTTCTTTAACTTTAAGGCAAATTATATACCTGAGGTATTTGTAGCATACCAGTTGGAAGGAATATGGTTGCAACCCTATTATTTTGACATTTTACAATGAACAATCTGTTTGGAAATTTTGTAAATACATTGTATTTCCATTGGTACCTAACATGCCTAATCAGTACACATAAACATTGCTCTACATGACATCCATAACTACGAAACCTTCAAAGGCGGATGATAACACGTTCGCTAAAAATTAGCAAATTTTCGGCATTTCAGCCATACACCGAAGGTTTGACAGCCTATTCTACCCAAATGTAAGGTGTTGTGTTAATATATTTGGATGCAGAAATCATGGTCCTTCACATAGAAAGTGTTTTGCCTAGTGGTTGCAATAACCCTTTCGGGGAGGTTAGGAACATTGCCCGCTGATACACGAATTAACATTTTACTTTTCATTTACCACAATGGCTCTGTGTTAGACTTCCGTTGTTGGATAAATAATAACTAAGAGCCACTCTTGTGATTTACAGTTTTTTGAACCAATGTTTGACCCAATGCTTAATTAAGGAACTGTGATAGGCAAGCCTGGAATTGAGCCATGTTTTACTTGTTTATTCCTAAACAAGGACATTCATTAAATCAGCATATAGATCCTCTGTAGAATGTTTAGAGAACCCAACAATAATAATTCCGGGTGGGGGGTGGAGGGGTAACTGGGTATTTCTGGGCGGGTAACCACCCGCCATTACAAAAACGCGGGACCTGGGCATGTCTCGAGACCTGCAATATAGGGTATCGAATTTAACCTATGTATCTGTCAGTCTCAAATAGGGGTATAAAATTTTACTTTTCAGTTTCAGTAGAGTAAAAACGGCAATCGTAATACTCTAGATGAATAGTAAAATTGAACACAAATTAAAACACTTAAAAAAAAAAAAAAAAAAAAAACGTATCCAAATGTGTTAAAACTTCATAATCAGCTGAAAGAAAAAGAGAAAGTATTGAAGTATTATGATAAAAAAAAGCCATGCTTTTTATACGTGCGAAAAGTCGAAAAGTGATGTGATGTGATGAAATTTCAGAACCTAAGGATATTCTTAATGCTGTTTTTTTTTAAATTTGTAAACATTGCACAATATTAATGTAAGAGTGACATCGACTAGGTCTTTTTTGCAACAACCCTTCCGGAAGCTAGTTACGTATTAAGATAGTTGTTTTAAAATGTGATGGTCGATTAACGAATGGGGGAATGTTGAGAAACAAGAGAGTTCGAGATAGATAGAGAGGCAAAACGTTACGTAAATCTTTAGACATTCACCGTCTCGCATGTTTTGCCGACCACAATAGAAAACTAGAGTACAACAATAGAAAGCAATGGCTGCCTCCGCTCTTCCACATACTGTGGTGCCGCTTGAATTACACTAATCCGTAGTGATACAAATTAATGATGTGTAGAGGGGGCCAGGTGTAAAATAGTGATACCGGGATTCAGGTGCTCAGATTACTCTTTTTCTCGTAATGCAATGCGCGCTTGGTGAAAAGATGTATTCCTTGAGGCGGTTGTATTTAAATCAAGACGATGATGTGTCTTCATCGTTGTGTGGATGGCTAGGTAACATTTGCACGCTGATCAACACCAATGAACCTATTTACTTTCATTTACACAATTGGCTCTGTGTACGACTTCCTTTGTTGGACTTAATATAAACTAAGAGCCCATCTTGTGGATTTATCAATTTTGTTTTGACCCAATGTTGACCCATGCTTTAATAAAACTGTGATAAAAGCCTGGAATTACATGTTTTACTTGTTATACTCCTAAACCAAGACATACTCATTAATCAGCAGATGATCCTCTGTAGAATTTTCGAGAAACCCAAAAATTAATAATTCCGGGTGTGGGGGAGGGTCCTACTGGTATTCTGGTCGGGTAACCCCCCTCGTTACAAAACCCCAGACCTGGGCATGTCTCGATACTTGCAATATAATAGGGTATCCCATTCACCTATGTATCTGTCCGTCTCACATAGGTATCAAATTTTTACCTGTTTTCAGTTTTCAGGTAGATTAAAATCGGCAGGATCTGGTAGATTGATGAGTTTTGTATTGATTTCATGCCTCAAGAAAAACAGAATAAAAAGTCATAAAAATAGCAAAACGTTATCCAAATTATTTTAAACTTCTAATTCAGCCTGAAAAGAAAAGAGCACAGTTCTTAGAAGTAATTTATGCAAATAAAAAAAGACATGCTTTTTAATACGTCCAAAGCTCGAAAATTGATTGTTGATGGTGATGAAATTCATAACCTAAGGATATTCTTAATGCGTGTTTTTTTTTTTTAAATTGTGTAACATTGAACACTATTAATGAATAGAGGGGTGGACATCGACTGGGTCTTTTTTGCAACACACCCCTTCCGGAGCTATTACGTAATTCCGATAGTTGTTTAAATGTGTGGTCGATAACGAATGGGGAATGTTTGAACAAAGAGGTTCTATATATAGAGAGGCAAAACGTTACCAAATCTTTAGAAATTCACAACCGTCTCGCTGTTTTGTTTCCGACCACAAGAAACCGAGAGACCAACAATAGAACGCATGGCTGCCTCCCCGCTTCTTCCACAACTGTGTGGTGCCGCCGCTTTGGCATATCTAAATCGGTAGTGATACATTAATGTATGTGTTAGAGGTGCCAGGTTATACAAATAGTGTACCTGGATCAGTTGCTCAGATTACGCCTTTTTTCTCGTAATGCAATGCGCGCTTAGGTGAAAAGATGTATTCCTGTGAGCGTTTATTTTAAAAATCAAGAGACTGATGTGTCATTTCATTCGTTGTGTGGCCATGGTAGGACACCAAATTTAACCCCCACTAGCACCCAAACATCAACAACTGATATTTTTGGCGGATTGTTTGTATCGAATTGACATATGTGTGTATACAAGCACCCAAACTGAATTATTATTCCGTGCAATATTCAAAATGTCAGCGCCCAGCACGGGACTGGTTTTGAATGCGTTTCACACCCCTTGGTGGAAAGCTTCCGGGTAAATTGTCTAATGATAAATATGCTGAGAACTGATTGTTTTACCTCGGGTTTTAATAAATCCTTTTTGGAATGAATTAAGTGTCCCGCTCTGAACTCTTGCTCTTTTTTGATAACGGTAATCCTGTCAGTTTTCCCAAAGTAGAAGTATCTAACACTCTTGCCTAAAAAGGATAAATCATGATGTATCCTGAAAACTGGAGCCCCATTGTTGGCCTGAAGTAGCTTTATAAAATATGACAAAGCGTCGCTTGCAAACCGTATTACCTTGTCCTTGATGAGATTATACATCATGATCAAAAACCGGCTTCTTAAAGGGTCGCATATTTGGGCGAAATGTTAGATACTATTAGATTCATAAATTTTACAGAATGTTGGGAATATTACTGCTTTGCCTGTTGTTATTGATTTTTGGAAAAATACATTCGAAAAATTAAGTTGGAAATTGTATAAATAAATTCTCTGGTAAAATTTGGTTTAGGCCCCGATTTCCAGAGAGGATTAATATTATATATAACTGAGTTGAAAGTTGCGTTTAGATAATGGACATGCTCTCATTCCTTCAAAATTTTTCGTCAGGTTGCGATTTGTCCGCCTTACAATTTTATTTGTATGTTTCAGAACCTTTTAGCAATTCAATCCGTGTATCACAGCAAATTAAAAGGTAATAAAAGACCGCTTCTTGTATCATTGGTGATTTAAAGATAGGATATTAAAATATGTTACATGCAGATAAGAGCATTATATATTTAGGACGGTAAAATGACGCTTTACAAAAAAAGCATTGGAGCGTTTGGATACTTTCCAGTAGTTTCTGGTTTGCATATAAATTAAAGTAACGATTTATAGGCGAGGCGTTACGATGAATTCAAATGGTTTTTCTTTGTGAAAATAGACAGATAATTGATCAAACGATTCCATTTTTTATTTAGGTATGCATACTCTTCCATGAATAGAAACATAAGATGATTGATGTTAACTTCATAAGCGAATTTGCTGATATAAAGAAAAACCCTGCAAAGGTAGAAGATTAGAATCTTATTACCCCTGTTTGGGTAAGAATCACATTGATCTTTTTCAGTACTTTCCAAACCCTCCAGAGCAATTTTTTCAAGGAGTTTGATATTACTTGTATACTTTGTTTGAATTGGGTTTCAGATAAGATTAAGAAAATGACTATGATCCTACTCCCCTGGTGGGGGGAGGGGGGGGGTTTCAAAAGAGGGGGGTTTATTATGGCCGGATGGCAATATCATTTTTTTAATGTTCTTATTTATTGCCTGATCAAACGGTTTTTGTAAGGAATAAATCAACGATGCTACTTGGAGAATTGCTGTTATAAATTCAATTCAGGCTTTTGGCGATGAGCCTGCATTATAAATGTTAAATTTTTATAAAACTGAGTTTTTTTTATAGAACATATTAAGAACCCTTTAATAAAAGATATTGTGAAATGTTGGGCTAACATTCGTTTTAAGAAACCGGAGGAGACCAGTATTCTCAATGAGATCTTTGGTGTAATTCTTTCCTAAAATTGATAATAAGGCAATTTCTTTCTGTGAAACATGGGTTTAAGAATCTGGTAATTGTATATAAAAGATAATCATGTCGGAAAATTTTGATTTTTTGAATGTTACAAGGCGCAGGAGATAATTCTTCGTAGCATATAAACGGATTCCAGTTATTACAACTCACATCTCTGCCATTCCTAGAGAATGGAAAGATATACATAAATACATGTTCATGGTGACACCTTGGATATTGGTTCCATTTGTAGAACTAATTGTTTGCTATATTGGGGAATAAAATAAAAATAATTGCTTAAAAACAAGTTTCATGATATTACCGCCACGTTAGTGGCCGCCAAACTCCTTTCACTTACCCTGTAGATCCGCATAGACTCCAAAACTACGAACGTTTCATTCCAAATTGTACCACAGAATATTGCTTAACAATTTATTTTTTTAAATTGGCCTATAGACTATAATGACTAACTTTGTGGTGATGATATCGAGGCTCTTGAGCACCTATTTTTCATTGTAAGATCGTTCAATCCTTTTGGATACAGGTGTTGTCGTGGATACGAGAAAAAAACTCATGTGGCATTAGTTTACGTATTGAAAATAGATTTGTTTGTGTTTTAAATGCCACCAGTCTAATCTACTACAGTCGATTATCATAAATGGAGTCTTTTAATAGGGTCAGGATAGCTTTTTACGCATTTTATTTGCAATAATTGTAGCGGCGCGGCGCAATGAGGCGAGGGATGTCGTATTATGATAGGGATAAATTTTCGGCCATTCCGGGGATTTTTTTTTGGATTAATGGAAAAGTAATCTAAAAATGGATTTTTTTAGAGTGCATACAACTGGAAGTAATCAAAGTGCTGTGAAAGATGTTATATGCCAGGTGCCCAGACCGTGCACAGTGGGAGATGGGGCTTTCTAGGTGTGTGTCCTCAAAAAGGCTGCGAATTTGGTCTTTTTTAGTGATCACTTGTACTGACCTGCAACGCTATATATATCTTTCTTAAACAGTATAGGTGGCCAATTTTATATGTGGTTATCATGATTGGATAGATTTTATCCCCACCCCACCCCCATTAATCCAAGCATGCAGGGAACACAAATACAACATGTCTGGTTTGCTTGGACATTTTAGCTTTTTAAGTATTTTTGAAAGTGTTTTCCTGCAACGTTTGGCATGTTTTGGGGGATATATTTGGTCAGGTTAATCTTAAGCCCCTGTGTGGTGTCCCCATATATGTATGTACCTTTTAGGGATTTTTGAATGTAGACCTAAACATATCTTTCACGGATTCAGTTTTTATATGCTGTATGTATTTTTATTTTTGATTTTTTTTTCTTTTTTTAGTGTGTGTGTTGAATAAAGGCAGTAGCTAAAGAAAAAAAAATAATATTATGAAATCACAAAAGCATTACATTTATTCTGCATTCATTCATTCATTCATTCTTCATTCATTCTTTCTTCATTCATTCTTCATTCATTCATTCATTCTTCATTCTTCATTCATTCATTCAAAATTCATTCATTCATTCATTCTTCATTCATTAATTCATTCAATCATTCATTCGTTCATTCATTCATTCACTTCTTCATTCATGATCATTCATTCATTCATTCATTCAAAATTCCATTCATTCCTTCCTTCATGCACTTCCTCTCGTCTACCGACCACCCCCCCTTCAGGTTTTTCCCTCCCCGGCTTGCTAAAACCTCCTTTTTTTGGTTGGTGACAAATTATTTAATGTAATTGTCCAATTACATGTTCCCGCTCCTTTTCATTCAAAAACAAACATCCACCGGGGGGACAGTAAGATACAGGGTGATCCCAAAGTGATGATGGTGGGAACCACCCCCTTTCGAAGAGAAGTACCAACATTACTAGCACAACACAGGAATATTAAATAGACACTTAATTTTTGGTACCAATAGGTAGCTATGGTCCGCCTCTTTCCCTTGATACCACAGAGTACCACCACGCCTAGCATAACGTCCACTATTAACGGCATTAAGTTCGCGATGATAGCAAACTGTCAATTTCCCAAAGACACACATAGGGGCAAAATTCAATTTTTCCCCAAAAAAGTTAGGAATCTCCGATTTTTTGGCTCTATTTGATGGGAAATGATTAGTTTATCAATGAGAGCATTTTTTACTGCGCTATAATAAGGTGTTTGAGCACTAAATTGAAATATACCCATTTCCACCCTTTATTCAGTATTTTCGACTTAACATATGACGTCATAGTGACATCATAATGGGGATGTTGGTACTTTACTTTGGTACCGATGGAAAAGAAAACTCTAGCTATTATTTGTAGGTCCAAATTACAGGAGATGTTCATTAACGAAAATCCACAGGGGGTGGTAATCCCCCTTCGAGAGTTATAACAAAAAATGGCTCAGGTCATAGACGAGGGTTAAAAGCTTAAATCTCAAATAACTGCTTTATGAACTTCGTTACGTAATAACCTTGCTTTTTGGTATATCGGATGGCTCGCTTGATATTTTTATGCCATCTTCGTATGATTCAGGTCAAATTTTGGAAAATATGGAATGCATTGGTATAATGGGTTTTAAACCAAAGTTGAAGAAAATTAAATATAGAAAGGGTCATTTCTTTTCAAAAAAATGGCTAAAAAAACACCTTTTTTAACCTAATTTTCTAACCTTAGCATCCTTAAACTATACCTAATTGGTATTCAATCTTGTAGAATATTTTATTGGCTTTTAATGAACTAAAACACAAATAATTTTGGAGGTTGCAATCAAAAGTATACATCAAAATCTGCCTTTAGATACAAAGCGCCATTTTGGACGCCATCGTTGGATTTTTTATTTTTTCGCAAGAGGCTTATTTACCAACATCACTTTACATACCCCCCAACATATCCACTATGCATGTATGGGGTCAAACTTTTAGATCAGAGGCTGAAGGTCAAACCGTTTAAAGCGAATAACGGAATTGCGGGCTCCTGGACTATTCAGAGTACATAAACTCTCAACTTTTTTAGGCAAGTTTGGTGAAAACCCTCTTGATCATGTAATACCTATTTAAGGCAGTAAATTCTTTGTACAAGGCTAAAATATTGAATGTAAATTTTGGTTTACAGTTTTATTGGTATTCTCCTATTTAGTAGTTTTGGGTACCATAGTTTTGGTACAAATTTGTCATGTATTAAAGTAATACCATTAAACAACCATTCCTTCAGTCCTGGGCAAAATTCACCCAGCCTACAAGGACACAGACACATTAACCACACCCCTCTGACCTTGTCATTTACAATTGGTCATAGCCCCCTCTATCAAGTTGACTCTCCCTACATGCACAACTACGAAAATTTGGTAAAATTTGCTTTTTATTAAAAATACTTGTGGGGGGCCAGGTTACCCTTTCAGATGCAATTTCCTATTACAAATAAACACGCATTTTCCACAACCTGCGGTTTTGTGTGTTTTTTAGCTTAGATCAATGTAAATTCCTATGAAAATATGTTCCCTCCTCACTTTGGCTTTTCCCCCAATTTTTGACATGTTCCATTATGTTCCCTAAACACTCTCAGGCGTCAAATATGTTCCCAAACTCATACCAATAATTTCACTTTCATTTCTTCAACGAAAAAAGTCATGTACAATCGCGGGGAAAGTTTTTTGAACAATCATGAACTACCTTCATCATACGCACTAGGGTGTGTACACTATTATGTACACTCACTCAGAGCACACAGCGAGACGCTCTCATATAGCATTCAAAAAACTTTTCCAGCGACCACACAACGCAATCCCAACCTCTGTGATCATGGGTTCTTTGTTGGTTATTGCCAATTACCCTTGTTTTTTTAACCTAATTTTGGGTGTTAACCTTAGTTTTTTAAAAAGATCAACAGTAGGCCTTAAAGGTGGATATCTTATCATTGTAATTAACACATAACAACTATGCTTTAACTGTATTGCACATTGATAAAACAATGCCCTGATTGTTTTTAACAATTATTATCTTTTCAAACCATATACAATATGGAGTATTTCCATCAGAGACTGTATTAAATTTTAACCTTACTTTGGTTCATTATTATTCCTGGGCAAAAGTTATTGATACAACAAGTGAATTTTCCCCGGGGTTATCTACTGGGGTTCACTCACAAAACTCAGTCGTAAATCTCCCTGCATAATATGTCATGCCAGAATGAACCATGGCATATATCCAAAGCACTGTGAAATTTACGGATTGGAACCCCTAAATCTGTTTCAGCATTGCAAATCCCTCTTACTGGCCTGGCTTGGTTCATATAGTTAGCAGATTTCAGGGTTCCCATAGCAACCACCCCGTAAAACTAAATTCTAATAACCATGTTTTTTAAGAACTCTACGAAATCTACTTAAAGAATTTTGATGTTACCAAAGTCATATTGTCCCACCACGTGGTCCGTTTGGCGGCCATCTTGGATTAAGAAGGGATTAATTCGTACAAGTTGGTTCAATTTAGTTGAAAAGTATCTCAAATGATTCGTCTCACAATAAGAATCAGAAATATAAAGTTTGTATATCTGATGTTCAGTTCAGAGATATGGGAAAGTGTTGATAGGTCATTGAACCTTTTGATTGGTCTTGTACACAGGGGGGCAAATTTTATCAAAATGCATGTATCTTTGGCAATTTGGTATCGAAATTGTAGCTATGAAGCATATGCAATCCAGAAAAAGTAATAGTCTGCACTATCTAGGATGTTTAGTTAGGTGGTAAAATTAGGGGTAAAGTTACCTTTATCAAATTTTGGTAAATTGTGTTTGTATGGCAATTATGGGGCTAATCCTCTCTTTTCCTAACCGATGAACCCAAATGGAAGATCTGAAATCACGGAAACTGTACATTCCAGATTGCTCATGCTCCAAAAATCCCAACAATTGACACCAATTATTGTCAAGAAGAAGCATTTTGAAAATTTGCCCCCTGTAACATGACCAATCAAAAGGTCAATGACCTTTATCTCACATTTTCAGCCATATCTCCTGTAACTGAACCTCACAGATATACCACACTTTTATATTTTCCTGATTCCTTATTATGAGACACCTCATTTGAGATACTTTTCAACCAATTGAACCACTTTTGGCGATTAATCCCGCTTAATCCAAGAGGCCGCCAACGGACCCCCCGGGGGACAATATTTGATTTTGGTAACATCAACATTCCTTTAAGTAGATTCGTAGAGATTCTAAAAATCATGTTAGAATTTAGTTTAAGGGGGGTGCATGGGAACCCATATCATTCTGCTAACTAATCCGATGGCAATGTCGCCATGGGTCCCCTCACTCGTGTGCAGATCCTGGGGACAACTCCAAAAACACAACGGCAGGGGGGGGGGGGGTCCAGGGGCAGAGCACCTCTGGGTGCCGAAACCCCCTGAAAAAATATGCATTTTTTCATATTTCACAGCCTTATTTATACCGTTTCCTACATTGCTCACCCTTTTTATACTTTCTATTTTTTTTAATTTTTTTACATTTCTTTTTTTCCAGACCCCGTGAGCGCCACCATCCCCCTCTGTAACCCCCTTGGTACAACCCCTGATGATTGTACTAGACTTCCAGCACACATCTTTAAAAGGTCATATATGCCATTTTGACTAATAATCTAAGTTCATTACCAGGTGCATTTCGTGATCCTAGCACCTATTTTGGTTGATGTTCCTGGATATCCCCGAAAAGCTTATTTCCAAATTTTTGTAATTTTTGTCCGTTTATTGATAGAAATTTCTGTAAAAATAACAAATTACAAATTTCTTTCTTCAAGAGCAGATTGAATTTGCACATAGATAAGGCACACTACTATACTTAGAGCCAACCGTTCAGATTCCTATTAAAATTTCAACTTTTTTTAGTACGTGGGGGATTAATGCTGTGGGATCACGAAATGGCCATTTAATGATTTGTCGACTTGGTAGTTGTGCCTTCTTATGTGCAAGTAGTCCAACAGAATGCATCACCAAGATTCTATAGCTTCCGTCCTTTCTCAAATGGTAAAGATGGTGGGATAGAGTTTTATACTAATATGCTAATAAATCAAAACTGTAAATAACAGTAATTTGATTTCCATCTCTCAGTGCTGAAATCATAAGTAAACCATCAATCTCGATGGAAATCTTTGCTATGTGTATATGTCACATGATTTAAAAATTTACCACATTTAAAACAATCTACAATTTAATTTTCCTCTTAAAATAATAGTTCATGCATCCTACTTACACTGTGAAAGTAATCTTTCACTAGCATATACACACAACTTTTGAACCATATTTTTTAGTTACAGCTTCATTGTCAAATTAAGACTTTTTTGCAAAAATTAAGAAACAACAAACCTTTGACATGGCACAATTGCGATAAAAATTACAGATTCAATTACTTGAGGTTTAAAAAAAGTAGTAATTTCAACTTTGGTCAAGAGTGCTTTTAAAATAATTGTGATACCACCACTAAGTTTGTTGTTTAGGTTCCGTATCTCATTACTATAATATGACAAAACAATGCAATTACCACATTTCCACATCATAGCAAGGTCAAAGATTTGTGCAACATATTTTAAGAAGTGACGTTTTGCTCTTAGCAGCCAAAAAAAAAAACCTGTTCTGACAAATGTTGCAACAAATATCCTTAGAACACAGGGATGGTGATTAATTTTAACATATTTTTCCATTGAAAAAGCTAAGCTCTGACTTGTCTAATCTTCAGATTGTGTGCATATTTCTTATTCTAATTCAATACTAAGTAAATAGAAATGCTGACCACTTAAAAAAGTACAAATGGGATGTTAATTTTCACCATCATCTTTTGCACTTCAAATTTCTAAACATAACTAAAACACATTTTTAATTCTATTTTTTCAGCAGTGTTAAAAATCTTACAAGTTTCTTGGAGATCTACTGTGAGATATCAGATTTTTTTTTGGTTTAATGATTTTGAATTTGCTACCCAAAATAAAGAAAGGCAAAGGTTTACTTGAATTTGCCATTTTATTAGGGAAATGAGACACAATTTAATTTTTTTTTAATTCAGAGCTACTTCCCCATTGAAAATGCCACATTTTTATTCAAATCCCATTACAATTGGACATCTGGTTCCATAGATATGATAAATTCCTTTTCAAAACAATGAAAAACATACAAATTTAACACCTCATTTGGTCTATAACTCAAAAGTAATATTAGAGACATCCGACTCAGTTTCTATGATCATGTCACAAATTACAAACTATTATGTATTTCATATCTTGGTCTATTTACAGAGGGTGAAATGAGTCAATCCCACAATGCACCAGTCTTGGAAAATTTCACCTCAATAGGGTCATGTGATCCCACAAAAATCCTATTCTTAACACAGAAATCCTCAATAGGGTCATGTGATCCCACAAAAATCCTATTCTTAACACATAAAAATCCTATCTTTTACGCTCATTTTAGCAAACAAAGTGTTAGTACTTGGGGAATGTTTAGCATGATCATGAAATGTCCTGTGGTTCCTTAACTTTTGGAACACTTTTTATCATCACATGACACATCATCTAAATCAAGTTTTCTTCTCATTTTAAAATCTCAAGCTTGATTGATGGGGGTGAGTGGTAACTGCTGAACTCACAGTGGACATGATTGCACTGAGAGATTCTTTGGAAATTTGGAAAATAGTAACTTAGGCCAAAAAAGTCTCAAAGCTGATCAGATTTAAAATCTAGAGTATAATTAAATTTTTCATTTTAATCTTTTACAAAATTCAGAGCTATAACTGGGTTAAAACCTTTGATAAAGTTGCAGCAACTTTGCTAGCTCAAGAAAACATTGAATTTTTGTTTGATAAAGCATGCCAACTTCTGAAAATGCAGTACCATTTCACTAATCCACATGTCAGCTTTGAGAAAAATAACTTCAACTTTCTTATAACTATCTAGCTTTTCTTTGGCATTACTATAACTGTGGAAAATGTATGTCTTTTAATTTGGTCAGAAATAACAACCTGACCGCTAACATAAAAAATGCTTACTGAAAACGTAAACAAAATTTCCAAATGCATCTTTCCTAAACCACTTTAAAAATGTATTAATTTTTTGTAGCACATATGTCCAGTAGCATGTTTTAGAAGAACTATATTACCTCATGGCATCAACATAGATGACCTAGTCTTAGGTGTCACTACTGACTAAAGACATGATGCAATATGGAAGAGAATTATTGAACAATTTTGAGGATTATCATAATAGTTTTAACAGTTTACTACATCTACTTAGATTTCAGTTGACACATTCAATATTATATTTCATTTGATATACATACCCACCTCTCTGGAAGATTTTGGTAAAGTCCCTCCACAGGGGAGTATGGTTTCAAATGAAATAGCCCAATAACTAACTACTTTGTAATCTACACCCCCTCTGAAGAAGACTGATTTAAAGTGGGTGACCCGATCATGGTCCAAATTTTCATGATGTTTTCCCTCCTCACATGGAAGCTTATCACTGAAAACATCTCAATACAAATTTTGAGTTAAATCGATTCAGCCATTTGGATAGAAGAAAGCAAAAACGTATATTAAATTAGCCCATAGGAAAGCGTGTGTAAAAATGCAGTGTATGACGTTTGGAGATGTTTCCGTTTATAACATCAAAAGGAGACCGTTTCCGTTCCTGGGCCTTAAATTTCACTGTAGTAATGAGAAAAATATGAACTTACTTCTGATACCCAAATTGTAACACTGACTGAGTAAAGTGGGTGGATGGGGTTATCGATCAGGTCACCCACCTTAAGTCTTTCATGGGGAGTATGGATTTTAAATGCACAACCTAACTACTTGGCCTTGCAAATCCATCCTAGAAATTTAGAATCCATATGATAAAATGAAAGGTCAAAAGTTACTTTATCTACCTAGGGTTTTTTCTATATCTAAAGTGGGATACGGTAAGGAAAAATATTGCATATGATGCTGGCAATTTGGTTACATGATTGCCCTATAATTGGTAAGATGTAGCATATTCAGCTTACATTTGCACAATCATATTCCAATTTTCTGTACGAAATTTGAGTTCCTGTGGAAATAGCTATGAACCTAGGCCTAACGAGATGCAACATTGCTAAAGCATGGTCAATGGAATTGCATAACTTACAGATTACTTGCATCAAGCAAGTGCAACATTCCTCTTATGTGTATCCCAACTAAACACTAATAAACTAAAAGAAAAATACGATATTACACTTCATAATTCAACAGCATGCATACGGCAGGATCTTGGCATTTTAAGCACCTAGATATTAACTTTTGAGATGACTTCCCGAATAGTGTGCACTCTTTGAAAAAACAGTAGCGAAAAAACATTGCAAATTTAAAATTAGCTCACTAGCCAATTCTTAAAGGTGGATTTTCCCTAATTTTCTTGCATCCAATTCACTGTGAGGTGGGTCAAATTATTTTTCAGGTGCACACAACTTCAAGCATCTCAAATTGAACTTGTAAACCCACTCAGGACTACCAGCTTTCTAACAGTATCTCTGATTGGCTCATTATATGACTTAACATATCCCTAACCAATCAAAACAGACCTTATATCCATGTTTAAGCTTTCCTTTTTTGATTGGGTAATTACATCATATAACGCTATGTGTACCAATTCAAATCAGTTGGCGGTTCCCATTGGGTTATATTCATTACTTTATTTGCCAACGTTTATAAATGTTAAAGGCTGACTCAGAGATTTCCCAAGGAGGGCGCCCTCAATTTTCATAAAAATTATCTTTTTTTTGCATATACTAACCACTACTAACCACTGTGTGAAATAACTAAGCTCAAATCAAAGTCCTTCATATAGAAAATTAGGCCTATATATATTCGACGGAATGAAATGAAACAGGTGGAGTAAAGCGTGTAATCCAATGGGTGCACTGAGCCTGTTTCATTTCGTCGAATATAATAAGCCGAAAATTACAACTTTGTTATAAAATTCTGGATCTGGAATTTTTGTTATACACAGTATCCTATGGCACTGTTATAATGTACATAAATATTTACTGCATGAAAACGAAAACTCTGATTCATCTCTAAATTTGGAATTAAGCATTTTAAGTGGCTATCGTTAGTTCTAGTTGACAATTTTAAACTACAACACCAAAAAATATATTTCGAAATTCTCTGAGTCAGCCTTTCACCCTCTACCCACTTGTTATAATTTCATTCACAATTTGCCAAGTGGGCATTTATATAGTTAGGAGGAAATGAAGCCCCTACACGCGTTGTGTACCAATTTAAACAGACAAAAAGCACACTGCTCTGTTGATCACTATGTTGAAAAAAATCTAGTATGGTTTGGAATTTCTCTAAAGGCTGAGAAATTTAGACCCTAGATTTGGGTAGTTAAATATCACTATCTTGTACAATCACACTATAAGTCTCGGACATGTGATGAAATCACCAATGACCTCAACAAGCAGGGTTTATTTACAAGCTGCCTGGAGGATTGGGCCTATTTTCAAAACTACCCATGACCAAAGCTAAATTAAATCACCAAATATGGCAAAAATGTGAATGTGATTCCTTAATGCTGGTAAGTCATTTGTACACTCTGCCATAATTTTGTTACATGTTCAGAACAAACCATATTAAGTCTGACCAGTTATTATTTATACTGCAAATTTTGAACAGGTATAGTACAGAAAGCACGAAAAAATAATACATGAAATGGTTCAGGAAGCCCCACATGCACATTTTTTGCTTTTATTTGCAATCTATAAAATGTAAACATTGCTGTACTTTTTAACAAAACTAAGGAAAAGCATGGCAGAATGTGCTAGTATGTGATAAACCCTCATGCAGTGAACTATCACTACTACAAATTACACAGATTTTCATATTGTTAACAAATTAGTTTCATTATTATAGATTGGTCATGTGCTAAACTAAAGACATATTTTGAGTAGTTTAAGAATTATCTCCCCATACAAGTATTTATTTGTTAATAATAAGGCTTTTTGACTTAAAAGGGATTGGTTCCATTTGGATTTGATTCCAATACATTAGTCACTTACCTCGCAAACTTCTTCAGTGACATAAGTTTAAATTGGTCACCATCGGAATTGATTGTATGAACACAGCACATGATGTTTTTTGGTATTTTCTATTCATGCAATAAAACAGGCATCTCACTTCTTTCTGCATATGAAGCAATGTAAATATTCCTTCATTTGTTACTTTTTGGTGTGCAGTGTGGAAAGAAGAGAAAAATTGGCCCAAACAGAATGGAAAAAGCAAAAACATACGAGCAAAGCTACACCCCTACTTTAAATGGACAGCAATGAAACCAATGTGTCTACAAAAAATAAATTATGACCCTAACATATATAATACAGGGCTTGTTAAATCAAGGTAATCTGATTAATTTTATATACCCATTAAAGGCACAATAGAATTGAATAACTGATATAGCTATGATATGTGATATGAATTCATTTCACAATCAGCCATGTGGACAACCATGCATAGTCCTGACCGTTGATAAGAATTCAATAACCCATGTGAAAGGACTCTGAACTCATTTATTGTACTTCACGGGGGGGTAGGGAGTCATCTGGAATAGCTCATTTGGACCAATATAGGTTTTCAATTACTATGTATAATTGCACAGGTGTGCCTTGAGTGGCCAATGCTATAATAATATTGATGGCGACTTAAATTCAAAATGTATTCACCAGGAGGGTTCACAAATAGCACCTCTTTTCATTTGGAATAAATAACAGTCTTCACAAGAAGGGGATTGATCAATTGTTAACAAACCTTTCCTCAGTACAATAAGCCTTATTACTAAACATCATTTTTTTTTTTTTTGTAAATAAACCATCATTTACAGCAGAAATCTTTTGATACTGTAAACTCCTGTAGTTCTCTGAAACACAGTTCAAACCAAATCCCCAGGTCATCATGAGGTCAATTTTGTGTACGTTTGTATGTGGGTTATTGAACTGGTCGGGGAGAGAGAATAAAGGAAGTTGACCTTGGATGGTTCTCTTGCTACCTGCAAAGGTAGTTTGTTGTGCCAGTACACTGGACTTGAAAACATTGGAAATAAACTTAACATATTATGTATTTTTATCCATTTAGGGGTTTTACCATTTCCTTTGGAAGGGGTCCAAAAAAATACTAAGATGGTCCGAGTAGTAAGGCCTGATTTATGATTAACAGCCAAATCGCTTTGACCAGCACTCCGCTTTTAAGATATATCATGATGAGGTGCAACCAAGGTTGCTAAGGTTGCAGATGCGTCATGCAGAAATTCCCATCCATATTACTATTATGACCAAGTCTTTAGTCAGTGGATTGAAATAGTTTCTTCAGGCAACAAGTAACCTGGAGAACCATTTCAAGGAGCCCACTGACTCAGAAAGAGAATTGAGAGCTATTATGGCAGCACACAATGTATCACATCGCTGCTCTTGCACATACAATCTTATTGCCCACTCAACATGATGATATGGACTTTAAAAAATATTTAATCTGAAGGCCTCGCGGCTACTTCCGGGCATTTTTGCAATTTTTTGATGCCAATTTGATGTAATGGAATCTGAAAATTTAAAAAAATATGACCCTTCCCATTTCGAGTACACTAATGTCAAAAGACCCTCCAAATAGTTGGAAACTCATTTTTTCCAAAAACAAAATGAAAAAGCCTTTAGGTGGCATGTAACAACTCTTTCTTGGTTTGATACATATTCACTAAGAAACCTAATGTCATATTTTGTGTGATTTCATGTAGATTAGTGATATTAATGAACAAGTGTCCACAACCACTGTAATTAACGGATGTCGTGTTACACAAAACAAGTACCTTTTGTTACATTTTATCCATGGTACAACGCTCTGGAATAAGAAGTTTTGTGAGATTTATAATCATGTAGATTACTCTTAGCAATTCCAGAATTTCAACCTTGATGGATGGGTAAGTGGTGGAGATCAGCTTGTGTTACAAAGTGCACCTTTAAAAGTCAGGATTTATACAAATCCCAAAATGCCCTGATAGGTACCACACAAAGCATTATGGGATTACATCCATTAGATCATTTTGACCTGTTTATTTCTAATACAACATAGGAATTAATAATATTTGGCCAATGACTTCCTGAAATAAATCACTGCAATTCAAAGAGTATATTGAATTGCTCAATAGTTACTTCTGTTTGATTAGAAATAAAACAACAAAAACAGTTAAACATTTTGTTAATCATCACGTCTGTTTTATATTAAAGTATCATTCTGTTTATGTGTGTGCATGTTTATGTGCTAACTAAGGTATACTTGTGTGACTAATTATGCTATTTGTGTGTCTAATTTTACCAAAAGAAGTCATACAAGTATACCTCTGTTAACTTGTCTGTCTGTCTGTCTGTCTGCCTGTATTAGGTAGGATTGTCTATCTGCTCAAATAACACTTTGTTCAAGATACACTACAATAAATGATTGTAAATTAAAACTCACTCACTCACTCACTCACTCACTCACTCACTCACTCACTCACTCACTCACTCACTCACTCACTCACTCACTCACTCACTCACTCACTCACTCACTCACTCACTCACTCACTCACTCACTCTTACAATTTCCAATAAGCGGAAGACAATAAACCCACCCTCAAAACACAACTGCAATTATCCATATGACCCACCCATCAACTAAAGCCAAATTCATTTATTTGTTATCTTCCTTTCCTGTTAAAAACTTCCCTCGATAATTACAGTAAATTTGTTATTCATATAACCCTCATTAACAAAAATTGCTTTTAGGCCACAACAAAAAACCTGTTCTAGGGCAGTCCTTTCAAGTAGGGTCAGTCAGTCAGTCAGACATCATTTTCTATCAAAATACGATGATTCTTTTTCTTTTATTTCACTCACATTTTAAATTATAACAATCCATTTTGCCTCTATCAGCTGATCATACATTCATACAACAAATTAAATTTAAAAAGAAATCACCAAAATGTCAAACTTGAGTCAATTGGGTCTGTAGAACAGGTTTTTTTTATCACCTATCTCCATTAATGTTTATCCCAATTAAAAAAAAAGTATGATTGTTTTGCTCATTTGTCAATTGTTTTAACACAACAGGGCACATACTAATTGGTAATCATAGCCTTTATAAAGGGGTTCTTAAAGTTTGTTTTCATTCTGCATGCAAAAAATGTAAATAGAAGCCAACGTTAAATACGACACACCCAAAGCTTCTCTGAATGCCCTAGTATATTCTTAATTTATAGTAAGAATTATTGCCTCTCTTCATTACGATAAATAATTTTCAAATACGACCTCTATAAATACAATAAAATACCATTCAAATTCTAAAGATCAAAATGAGACGATTAAATGACAAAAGTCGTATGACGTTTCTTCCTTTACAATAAGGCAAACATATCTTTTATAGGCCCTACAGACAGCATTGAATAATTAGAGTATTAATTTGCATTTTTTCACATATTCATGTCTGCTTTTTTGATTAAATATGATTACAATGTAATCATTATGATACAGAAAAGTAGAGCAAATAGCGGTTCTGCTTGATAACCAGGAGGGGGAAAGCATTTTGTTAATGCACATGGTCAAATACATAAGCTTCTTTAAAGATACTGTTGACGCTGAATTCATCTCTTTGTGTGTTGTATAGTAGAGGTCAAATTGAAAGAATTTGAGTCCAATAAGGGGGCATTTTATTACTATTTACCATGAATATGCCTACAATATTTTATACAACTGTCTTTTGAGGATTTATTTTACATCAATTTTAATAATGTGATCCATGGGAGTCTGGGATTAAACAGCATATGATTTCGAGGGCTGTGTTTCTTGTAAGGTGTGTACAGACAAATCTTCTCGACAACGTAGCAGCCACTGCCTGACAGGGAACCAGTTCTATGGAGGACCATAACATAAACACACATCAAATCTAAATCACATGCGTAAAAAAAACAGCCCACCAGCCCAGATTTGGTCGAAAAGACAAAGATGGGCTATCTAGCAACCATTTTCTGGTTAATGAATAGGATACATTGCGATAACTAGACCATGCAACATGTCTTCCACTATGTGGTTAGTATTAGTAAAATGGTTAACTTTGGCCCATGTCTTTGACACAAACAAATCAACACTTGAACGTGAATGAAAGCAAACCATGTGCAACAATGGCAACCAGTTTCTAAAATGTATTAGAGGTTATTACCAATTTTAAACTAGTTAACTGCATAAACATGATTTTGGAGCCAATCAGGCAGTAAAGGAGACAGTCATTCCAGTCATCACTCCATTGTCAGACCCTTCCTTTTCTCATTCTCTAGGCCCCACATCTGTCAATCCACAACAACTTATCAAACTACTCTAACAATCAAGCTTTGCAATCATAAATGACTCAAATTGTTTCATTCATCAATCAACTCTAAGAATCACCCAACTGTCTTTACTTATTTTAATTCCATAAATTAATAGATAGATCTTGTTCCTACTCTAGTTGAGCACAAATTGCCTATTTCTCTTCGAAGAGAAAGCATGGCCTTATTATGTGAGACATTCAAGGGACCAATTCTCACTTCTTGAAGTACATCTCATCTACTGTTTCATGTTGTCTGTTCTTAAATGTCAGGCTTATATCAAAAATGTCAGTCTGGCATCAATAAGGTGTCAGCTAACACTGAGCATGAAAACAATTTCCTGAAAGCTATTTTTGTACTTTCACTGGAATCTCAAAGAAACGGTGTGAAAACCTTCATGTAATCCAACATGTTACGGTACCTCGTGGCTACTTGAGGTTGCAGCAAAACTTCTAAACTGAACCGGCCCTAATTGACTGCACTGACCCTTTCCTAACTGCATATAGCATAAAGTGATTATACTGAACTTCTGTGACTGCACAATGCCACAAGTAACTGCACTGAAACTCTGTGACGGTACCACATGGCCACATGTGACTGCATGAAACGTCTGAACTTTGACTGCAACATTTACCACAACATGACTGCCCTTAAGCTCGACTGCAGCACATGTAACCTGATTGCACTGAACCGTTTATGCTGCAACATTGGACCACAACAATGGCTGCAATGAAACTTCTATGACTGTGACACACCACCAATGACTGCACTGAAACATCTGACTGCAACAAATGTAACACTGATTACTTTACTCGCAACTTCTATGAACATGACTCCACTGAAATTTCTGCAACATATGCTACAATGCTGCTCCCCACACCGCCGTGAATCACACAGGAGCCTTTCTACGGACCAGGCTCAAAAAAGCTACTTGCTGCATTGAAAAGCTCAGAAATTTTTTTTGTACTCTATACATGGAGATAGAACTTATTCACACTCATACTTGGCATGACTTAAAAAATTCTGCTAATTTCCTATAAAATATGTAATGCCCTTTCTTTGGGTATAAAGAACATAGAGCAAAAAAACAACTATATGTACGGATTAAGGTTGATTGTTGAAAAAAGATACTAACACTTAAGGTTGTTTTCTAAGACAAAGTTAATTACTTGAGCATGCCTTACACCTCAAACAAAAAGAATCAACCGGTGGGGGGCCTTCAAGGAGCGCAGAGTGCAACATTTCACACATATGGAGTATTTCACTGTCTAGGTTTAAAACTATTTTCTTTTAAGGTAGGATAATCGGATAAAATGGTCTGACAGAAAAAAGGACCATAAAATCAAAACCCCTGAATAATTAGTCCAAACTTGGACTATGGTAAAGATTGAACTCCTCACAATTTTTTGCAGTTTCCAAGCGACTGATGATTTTGTTTTAGTGTTTTCTATTATTTTAAAATTCCCTCATTTTTAAAATAAATATTTTGGCCCAGCCCTACAATGGAAGGTGCTTTAAGCTGAAATTAAGGGATTGTGTATTAAACAAAAATACTAAAATCTCCTGTTGGACTTTGGAATAAGTGTTTAATTCTTTAGAAAAAATTATTTTGGGAAAAAAATTAATTTAGGGAAAATTAAAAAAATACCTGTTATTTCAAATAGAAACACTCAAAATCTGCAAAATCTAACGTGACGAATTTTCTAAATTTGATTTCCTTTCATGATGGACACCTTATTCATCACCAAGGGAGTGGTAGTTTTTATAGGAACAAATTATGAAAAGGTGGATACTCAGTTTTCTAGAAATACTCAACAACAAGTGGTGTGTGCCCACACAGTTCTTTGTTTTTATATGACACACAAAAATAAAAAATTGTGGATTTTTGATATTTCTTTAACAATTTTAAAAACAAACACCATCTTATAACTCATAAAGTAATTGAGGAAATGAAATAAATGTGTGTTTTCACAATTGCCCCCTTTTGGTCATTTTTCTATACTGCCAAAATCAGCCCTGTACAAAAGTCTATGGGGAAATTGAAACAACGCATTACATGACATCTTTAAAACGCCTTTTTGGAAAACAATTTATAAAACTTGGCACACGTTTTTTTTTCACCAATACAACCTTCTGAGAATTTTAAAAAGATCTGGGCATGAAGCCGTAGCCGATAATCATGACTTAAGTTAAATGTTGATAATCATATAGGAGATCCAATATTCTTATACCTATTATACTACCCAAGTAATGAAATGGCCTGATAATTCTAGGTAGTGTTGCAAGAAGAAATTGGTCAATTGAAGAGGGATATACTTCAATATCACGATACTTAAAATTGATATTGCATTACGTCCATGAGGCATGATCAGAAGTTTATGAGTTCGGCTAGGAAAAAAACCCAGGATTGAAACATTATCTATTTGGTTGTTGTTGCTGTGCTAATTGCTAAAAAGGCTGTTCAAATGGAACTTTCTTCCAACACTTCAAATAAATGTGGGTTGAGTCATTTGTGGGTAGGGTTAGCAAAGGACAAGTAACATATCTGTTTGCTTCCAACACACAGCAAAATACTGACGAATAAAGCCTAACAAATATCTAAAGTTTTAAGCAGGTTATTATAAGACAACAACAGTCCATCTGTTCTTCCTCTCTTCAATTATATCAGACCTTGTTCAGCATGACGAGTTCAAAATGAACCTCACCAGAACAGTGAGAGAGTGGCATAATTCGTTGAGGGGTTCATGCAAAGAGCTGTTCATGGTCAAATACCTCACTATCATCCAATAAAATGACACAACAGTTGTCTTACTTAATCCACTCTTAATACACTCATATTTGAGAAGTTCTTCTACATAGTTTGTACTCACACCAAAATTGTACTAATATTCAATGTCAAGTTAAAAATATTAGTCTTGACAATTACTTGCAGAAATTCTGCACCACTTTTACTCCGGTTGGATTTCTTAGACATGGTATATTGCACACACCAATTATCATGCTAAAAACAAAGCACCATCAATTCAATATTTCAGTTAGATGCAGTTCGGGCAATGAGATGCATACACATGTCACATCCAAGAAATTAGAATGTGGAGTGGACCTGCTCCAAAATCAGTATTTCTAGTACATATAACAGGTTAGCTTTATACCCTGTACTGTTCTTTTCGCATGCAAACTAGCATCTTGTCCAAAACCGAATTTCAAACTTACAACAAAGGTGTGTGTTTAGATTGTCTTTAGAACCCCCTCCCCCCATTTCCCTGGACTTTTTAAAATATTTGTACCTTCCTTATTTTCCACTAAATTTGGTTTCAGGCTCTCATATTAATTAGAGAATGCAGTACACTTGAATCAGAACATGTATCTTAAAATAATGCTATATCATGTTTCAAGTACCGTACTGTAATAAGATTTGTATTGTATGAAATTACAAATCATAAAAAACTTTGTGGGAAAGAAAAACTGCCATGTCACTCTCTCTTACAATTTTAATTGGATGATACAATTTAAAAGCATGATCAAAATTTGGTAGGTAAAGAGGTCAATGACTGACCTGTCCCTTGACCTCTGACCTTGATTCTTCTATACTATTACCGAAGTGTATTTCAAACACCCCAAATATGCACTCCATATCTGTGTAATACAAGTGTTAGTTTACAATTACAACTTGTTGTGAAATTTAACATGTTTCTCAAACAACCCAATGCAATTTAACGCCAACAGAGCAGGACGTTCTTGAATCACTCCGAGTTGCTTCCATGACATGTTCTTGGATCCATAATCTTTATCTACTGCTTCTGTGTTGCAAGGTATGCTCCATACAGCTTTCTCAGGAAATCTTCATCAGTCTAATGGGAAGGAAACAGAAAACATGAACAAGACAATAGTTTACTGTCCATGAAAACTTCACATTGTAAGTAAAGCAGGATGTGCAAAAAATAGGGGTCTTTGGGTGAGATAGAGCCAAATTGCTTAAAAATAGGGGTTTTGGGAAACAAGCTTGCTACATTTTTCCAAAAGATGGGGTTTTGACTTAAAAAAAAAATTGTATTTGGGGGAAATTTTTTTTTTAATTTTCCCCTAAAATGGGGTCTTTGGATGACAGTGGTAAAATGTTTAAACAAGCGGTTCTCGAACCACAAGTGTCACCTGCTTTCGTGATCCACCTTTCCTTCACTATTTTTTAACTTGCCCCAAATGACTTTTGACTCTTTATGTGACCTTTGCCTACCTCATTATCATATGAAGGTTCCCAAGGTGCATCTATGATCCAAGTTCTGTAGCTATTGGACTTTTACTTCTCGAATGAAGCCAATTTGATGTTTTCCGCCTATTTTATAACTTGACCCCATATGAAAAAAAAAAAAAAAAAAAACTCTCCTACAAAAATTTTGTCGCTTCTTGTCACCGAAAAGGTCGCTGAATTTGGATAAAGTGCACCATCGCCTTCGTATTCCACGTGGTTTCATTCACAGGAAATGATCGGAACTTGAGAAATGGTCGAAAAAAACACGACATATCTCCTCGAATTCGTCAAATTATACCTTACAAAATTGCCCTATGAATTCACTATTTCAAACGTTCATAAGTAATCGAAAATTCGGCCGATTTTGATGGGATTTTCAATGAAATATTCCTCTCTTTTTGGAGTAAACAATCGCTTCGAAGACGGGTAAATACGACTGTATGCAAACCCGGAAGTACGGGTAAAACGCTTGTTAGAAAATAACTTCTAGAAACACTGTTGCACGTGTACACGCTCTGTTATTTCCTCCAGTAACGATACCATTGCGATCGATCGAGTGTGGAGCGGTCGCACAGATCCCGGGAAAGGCCCTTTCAAGTGGATTGTTGAGCGTGATACAATAGGTATTGAATGGATAAAACAAGCTTATCTAGCGAGTCTCGAAGCGATACACCTCCTCTTCCTTACATCTTCTCTGGTAATACAAGTGTTAGTTTACAATTACAACTTGTTGTGAAATTTAACATGTTATTCAAACAACCCAATGCAATTTAACGCCAACAGAGCAGGACGTTCTTGAATCACTCCGAGTTGCTTCCATGACAGGTTCTTGGATCCATAATCTTTATCTACTGCTTCTGTGTTGCAAGGTATGCTCCATACAGCTTTCTCAGGAAATCTTCATCAGTCTAATGGGAAGGAAACAGAAAACATGAACAAGACAATAGTTTACTGTCCATGAAAACTTCACATTGTAAGTAAAGCAGGATGTGCAAAAAATAGGGGTCTTTGGGTGAGATAGAGCCAAATTGCTTAAAAATAGGGGTTTTGGGAAACAAGCTTGCTACATTTTTCCAAAAGATGGGGTTTTGACTTAAAAAAAAAATTGTATTTGGGGGAAATTTTTTTTTTAATTTTCCCCTAAAATGGGGTCTTTGGATGACAGTGGTAAAATGTTTAAACAAGCGGTTCTCGAACCACAAGTGTCACCTGCTTTCGTGATCCACCTTTCCTTCACTATTTTTTAACTTGCCCCAAATGACTTTTGACTCTTTATGTGACCTTTGCCTACCTCATTATCATATGAAGGTTCCCAAGGTGCATCTATGATCCAAGTTCTGTAGCTATTGGACTTTTACTTCTCGAATGAAGCCAATTTGATGTTTTCCGCCTATTTTATAACTTGACCCCATATGACCGTTGGCCTTGGTATGTGACCTTTGACCTCATTACCATATGAAGGTTCCCAAGAGGCATCTATGATCCAAGTTCTGTAGCTATTGGACTTTTACTTATCAAATGAAGCTTATTTGATGTTTTCTGCCTATTTTATAACTTGCCCTCATGACTTTTGACCTCGATAAGTGACCCTTGACCTCATTATCATGTGAATGTTCCCAAGGGATATCTCCAAACCAAGTTGTGTAGCAATTGGACTTTTAGTTCTCGAATGAGTAACTTTTTCCGAAACTTTAACCTTGGAAAACAGAGACACGGGCACACAGGCAGACAGAATTCAGGACTGGTATCAACATTTCAAGGTTATATATAGTTTTTACAGAAAAAAAATCAAACTTCACTTACCCTGATAAGATGAACAAAAGCCTCTTGAAACTGCTCCTTGGTGAGTGGGTCAATTCTTACTGGCACTTGCCCCACTTGTTTTCCCACCCCTAAACTAAGAATTGGTACAGCCTGATGTCTGTCTGTTGCTACATCCACACTACTGTGGGACGAACTACTAGTTGACAGCAACGGGGATGAGGGAAAGAGGGGATTGGCTGAGGAGACATCGCTTGTGGCACGCTGGCAGAATGCTTGGGGTGTCAGCAAGGTGGGAGGAGCTACAGATGCGGGGATCCTCTGTGGGGGGATGTCTGCATGTAAGAATTGATTAAAAATAAAAAAACAATGAAATTTAAAAGGAATTTGTTGATGGAAGTTGATTTCAAACATGTTTTATTGGACCAAACACAAGACGAAAAAAGACTTTTGTTTAGGTGCAATTCACAAGGAACTAAGATTTGTTGACACCAATAATATTAAAAAATAAAAAAGCAAATTATCCATCGGGTGTGACAATTACAAAAGTTGCACATTTAAGAGAAAACGGCAAAATCTAGAAAATAAACGTTTTTAAAAAAAACTCACGCCGGTAATTACGATATGATTGTCATAGCAATATAAAAAAAGCCTATCAAGCGGCTTAAGGCAATCCAAGAGCCTTGTTTTATTCATAACAAGGTACCCCAAACGATTCGACCAAAGGCCCAAATTCGGCCAAGCCAATTCGGTCCACAGGATTAAAAGACGATTCGACCCTCAGGACAATTCAACCTCTTTTGGACGCTTCACTTCCGGTTCTTATTAGAAATAAATTATAGTTAACTTCACCCTATAATATCAATAAAAGGAAATGAGTTAGGATATAAAAGTAGGGTCTGATAGACGCTGGGGTGGGAACCAGGCTTACAATAATTACCCAAATTCAAGACAAAATCTCGGCAAACATGATACTGTGCGCGTCAAAAAAAAAATCTACGTAAATTGGCCCTACATTCTGCTTTACTCTCAAACTCAAAATGGATTTATTGGTTTTGAGACTGTTTATAATTTCAAAGGTCAGCGCTGACCGCAAATTAGTACAAAAATCTTAAAAAAAAAAAAAAAAAACATATTAGAAAAAAATGATTTTTTTTGCAGAAAAGTAGAGGAGAAAAGTTAACTTCATTAATTTTAATCTACCATGGACATTAAATATTTTTATGAAGCAAGTTGCAAAATATTATGACAAAATATTAATAGTACCAAAATGAGCTAATTAATTTTTTTTGCATTATTTTTTGAACATTTTAATAAATGGTAAAGAATAATCATTATTAATCTCAATGATAAAATTACCTATTTTATGAAAATATTAATTTTAAGACAAAAAAAATATAAGTAGGCCAATTGCTGTTTATAAGTGCTATAGAAATGTGAACTTTTTCGGTTATAGAAGCACGTGAAAAAAAAAACAAAAAACAGTTTAGGCTACTTCAAGTGTTTTTATGCTAACCCCGGTGATATTTTGTTTTCAGCGATGGTAAGCTATGGCACTCTTAATAATGTCGCCACCATTTTTTTAGAATTCTTCTGTTTTTTTCTTTTCTAATGTAGAAAGTGCATTGATCCAAGGTTAAAGAGGGCAGATATTTTTTAACTTACACCAATTATGAAGGGTCATAGGCCAACAAAATCAAGTTTGTTTTCCAGTTATTCCAAAAATCTAAATGCGTTTTTATTTTTTTTAAAGGTTTTCCCCAGAAATAGCTCAAATCAATCAAATGACAAGTCAAACAGTTGCAAAAGCATATTTTACTGTCAAGTTATTAGTTTGTATAAAAGAATATCGATTTGGGAAAAATTTACATTTTTACTGAACGTTTCAGCTTGCGGCACTTAAGTCTAAAAAGTGCAAATTTTCTCAGTAAATAAAATTTTAAAATGGCTCCCAAAATCAAAATGCGAGCGGCCTACTGGAAACAAATTGTTTTTTTTTCTTTTTCTTTCTTTTTGCCTAAGTAAGACAACAATTCTTGCAATTAAAATCGAAAATACAAAAAACGAGCTTTCAAATTGTTGATGTGGGAAAATGAAATTTATTTTGTGTAAAATGCCATTCGTAACCGCAGCTTGCCACAAGAAATACTTTTAAAACTAAATTAGTTATTTGTCCAAAATCCAGGATCCAAATTATTACATGTTAGAAGAAATATGGCTGCTTTTTTTTTTATCTGTATACATTTATTGTAAATTAAGTACAAAAATACGGCTTGTGGTTTCGGTGGGTTGTTTAAGGTTTTTTTCCCCTGACCATGCATGGGTAGGGGGCCGGGGGTGGGGGGGGGGGGGGGGGGGGTTTGGGTCCTGGAGCCCCAAACCTAATTATCTCATTAACTACATCGGATTTACTATGGGCTTTTTAGATGTACTTTAACAGGAAGGAGAGTCTTGTAGTACGTTCAAAATTACCGAAATTCAAGATAATATTTCAAGAAAAAACGTTACTCAATTTGTTTTGGAGGCAGAAAAGGCTATAGGCCTACCCATTCTGGTTTCATTGCAAATAAATACGTACCCCATTTTTTAAATTTTGTATTTTACAATGTTTTGAGTGTTTCAAAATTGAATGCATGTATGCATTTAATTCTCATAAAAAAAACCGCCGATGTCTAATGTTATCACAAGAAGAAAAAAAACGACCCATGTGTAAGATTTCTTGCTATTGTTTGGTTGGTTTTCTGTGGCATTAAAAACTATAGGTTATTTATGAGAGGGAAAACGTGCCAAGGCAAGTTCCAGCTGGAAGGTATATGACAAGAAAATTAATGGACTCCCAAGGAAAAAGAATCCTGGAGCAATAGATAGAAGTGTCCGGCAAATAAGTCTGAAGAGAAAAATGCATTTGACAGCTGGACCCATTTTTGGCAGGTTAATATTCCTTCATTTGGAACACTGTTAGGGACTATAATTATGGTGGGTTTGTAATGAGGGTGTAATCAGAGATGCCAACTCCCCGTTTTCTGCGGGAGATCCCGGTTTGCTAGCAAATCTCCGATTTCGGTATATTTAAGGAAATAAAATAAGAACTAGAGAACAATACAGTCTAAGGAAAGAGTGCCCATATCTTTTCCACGTGAATAAAAGAACACATAGATTTGAAAGATTTTCAATTTATAGCCTGTTAAACTGGTTTCCGACATCGTTTTTTCTCCCGACTTTCTGATAGTTCACTCACATTAATATTTTATTAACCATTTAAAATGCTGTATGCAAAGAAATACTTAACTGCAACGGTTGCAACGTTGCAAAGGGATAAACCAACACAAAATGTATGGTATAGCGGTTTTTTTGTTTTAGAAGTTTTCAACGCTTAAAAGTTTAGGCCGTAGATACTTTCCATGTTACTTTTAAAAAAGACACTATACGGACTTAGTTTATACCAGACCCAGTTATTAAATGGGGATGTCCAGACAGCGAAGCTCTGTCCATTTTCTGGAAAATCTGTATTTTAAAGAGCTCTATCTCACATGCAAAACGGAATCCATCTTTTGAATGAAAAATATTTTTGGCGAAAGTCAACTCTTAAAATCTGAAATCCTTGCCCCCTGGATACACCCTTGTCAATATCAAACGTTCTGTACCTGGTGTCCTTTATCATTTTTTTCGAGTTTTTAAAATTCTTTGATCGGTAGTTGTAAGACAATTCTCGCATATAAATAACGGGATTAAAAATTCCTTCACCCCATTCTAAAAACAGGACATGTTGTACACCAAAGATTATTGCACAAAATCACAATTCGCTGGTTACCAAAAAATATAATAAAAGCTTTGTTTTTAGAAACTGCATGAAATAAACCGGGAGGGGCGAAAAGTCGGGAGGATGGCGTAGTCCCGCCATCATTCCCAGTTACAGAGAGTCGCTTATCATGTCATAAAGCCGTTCTTGGCCAATCTGAATTTCAAATACCTCCAAATCTGAAATATTAGTCAAATCAGTGGCTTAGCTCACGAGGAAGTGCAGGGGAGGAACCTCCCAGTGACACTTTCAGAGCATAAGAAAGTTGCGTGTAAAGTAATAAAATGGATGTTTAAAAAAATTTATATTTCATTTGGAACTAAATCGCCAATGGTTAGTAACCTTAAAATTCCTTAAATGGATTTCACCTATTCACCCTCCTATAGGCCTTTTGGTCAGGATTTGTATTAAAGTGACAGGAGGAAGATTTTTTTAGGGATACAAATTTCTATCAAATTCAATGGATAGGTTGTTAGACACCTACCGAAGAATGTTTCGAAGGTTTATTAGACAAACAGGTTAAAAGAAAACCGCAAAATTGTTTTGAAATTGGCATGCGATCTAATCGTTCCCCATAGAAAAACCAATGCTTTGACTTTCTTCGTGCACGGACAAGAAAAATACTAAATCATAATATTAATTACCTACAGAACTGGTATTAGGATTATTCACTTCAGTGTCATTAATACATTGGTAGCATTCCAAATACGGAAAAAACCGGGTTCGAAAAATGGGCGCTTCTTCCTGGCAATCTCGCATGTCTCTTTAACATTTTTAGCACGGAGCTGAACAATCTTCACCTAACCCTCCTCACCATGCCACCCCAAAATAAATCCTACCACACCATTTCAAAATTTAAGAAAACCATTATTACCAAATGCAAATGCTAATATAAAATAAGATTGGTTGATATTAATACGTTTTTATTGTAGCCTACCTTTCAGTTCCTAGATTAAACATTAATCAGTTTTTTTTTTTACCAATTTGGTTTAAAACGAATCACATTTACTTATTTTTTAATTTATTCAAGCTAAAAGTACAATCTTACTAAAAACTAGCGCTCCAGAATAGGTGTTCCTTTATAAGGTTATCATTTTTCGGATTATAAAACGACGCTATCGGCCCCCCCCCCCCATGGTATTACGGTACGTTGCGGTGCCTACTTTGAAAAAGGGACTTTCTACGTACAGGTAGTTGAATCCGACCAATTAGCGTCTGTGATGTTGTGCATTAAACGACCCCAAATTTACGTAAATGTGCAACGTTCACCAATGCTACACCCCGGGAGATTTACAGGTATGTTATCTAGTTTATATTACTGCCAACGGATCTTAGTTCCCATCTCATTGCAACCTACGTTTGTTCTGAACGTTTATTAACGGGCTTTGTGTATGGTCCATATGGCCCAATTTCGAATTACTCTAAAGGAAGGAAAAAACATCTTTTACATTTCTTTCTGCCTTTCTTTCTTCTCATTCTTTCTTCCATTCTCTTATTTACATTCTCTTGTACATTATACTCCCTTATTTATCTAGTAACCTTGTAAAATGAAACTATTTTTGTCAACTGGACCATGTGAAGAACACAGATCCTAAAAAGTGTGATTCAAAATTGGTAAACCATCAAGGCAGTATGGCCAGGTTTATGATGACAACCACTGAAAAACTGGTTGGGCTACTTAGTGGTGAACCTGATGAATTTAGCAGTCTTTACAGAATAAAGTGCAGCACTAAATGTATTTTATTCTGTTCAGACTGCTGAATTCATCAGGTTCACCACTTCACCAGCAATCCTAGGGTTACTAAATGGCCCAACTGCTGAAAAGTAGTCTCTCCCAACATTACAACAATTTCTATCATTAAAGCATGTTTTAGGTTGGACCCAACCTTGATTTTTTTACCCTATAACCATAGGTCACTTTGAAGGATCATTTCATTTGATCTTTTACTGAGGTCAACATAATAGCACAGCAACTTTTGTTATGTGAGCTTGTTTGATATTTGAACTAATTGACCCCATATGACCACTAAATGACCGTTGATCCAAACATACTATATACTATATGCACTGCATTTGACAATGATGCACTAATTATGACCCCACCATTGCAGACTACTTCAATACCCTATATGGGGGATACATTAAATTTGATCAATTGCAATTGTGCCTCCCATGAGGTGTAAGTAATTCATCTGGAATAGCCCAAATGTCATAACTCACCAAAGGTATTGAGTCACCAGCACCACTGTTAATTGGTTGCAAACTCTGCAGTAGGGCATTGCCAGATGTAGGTTGCATACCGCCTGCTGCTATCTGTTGTAAAGAAGGCACTTCATGTCCGCCACCCTCTGCTCCTAACACTAGTTGGCTTGGCGCCTGTTTAGAAGCCGGGCTGCTAGGCTGGCTGCCTTGGGTCAGTTCCTGTGGCAGCAAAAGCCCTGTTGATTTTGATGTAGATGCTGATAGGTTTGCTAACAGAGTCTGTGTCAAATCCGGGTTGCTTTGGGGGACGGGGTTTGATAAAATTGTCTGTTTTTCAGTCTCTGATTTATTACTTGGATTAATTGATAGCAAGCTTGTTAATGTTGAGTCTGTAACAGCACTCCCTTGGCTTGGTTGTGAACTTGGTATACTGCCCTCTGCCAAGTTGGGTGGTTTTTGTTGCTGCAACTGAGCAAGGAGATTTTGTATTGGTACAGACTGACCTTCTGTCCTTTGACCCTTTGACCCTGCTGCCCCATGGATGTTTTCTATGCTCTCAACTGTCCTAAACTGTCCTGATTCTTTAACTTGCTGCATTCCCCTTTTAACTCCCAATGACGCTCCGTCTGTTGAGTCTTTATGGACATTTTCTAAGCTTCCTACGGTCATAACTTCCCCTTTAGTCAACGGATGATCAATATTTCCTTGCGGAATTCCAGATTGTAACAACTTCTGTAGGGCAGGTGGCATTTTGGACTGCGATGTCTCTTGCATAGAAATTGCCCTCTTGAACCTTGGTGGCTGTTGTTGCTGTTGATGGCCATGTCCTTTTGTTCCTTTTGGGTTGCTTGATATCTTCTCATTTGACCTTTGACCTTGTCGAGAATGATCATTTGCTTTCATGGGGATGGGTCTAACGATAGTGGGCGAGCCTGTGGCAAGTTGTGATGAATTGGAGTTGATTGCACTTTTGGGATCGGCCGAGTCTGTATGCTTGCTCTGTAAAACAAATCATACAAATGTTTAAAAGACATAAAGATGTAATCATATAGTTTACCCACAGCAAGAGCATTATTGCTGTCCTTGCCCGCTTTTGAACAGATACAGTACATTGGTCAGTTGAGACAAAGCTTACATACAGAATTATATTTTATTAACTTGCAGACATTCCAATGAAACACAAATTTCATCCACACCCTTTTGTTTGTCCCTTCTTACCTGATTATATTCATGTTGTGCTTTTGACAGCATCTGCATGATGTCAACCTGCCTAGGTTGTCCAGCATTACTGTTGGTATGTCCTCCACTGGCTGAGCTCTCAGAGATACTTCTGTCTGGCATTAACCTTAGCCCGCTGTTTGGCTTTATGCACCAACCTGTAGGGGAAACAATTTTTTTGTAAGGAGAGTCAGAATGATTCTGATAGTGGCTTCATATTGTCCAATAGTATACCAAGTAACACTGTTTGATAGGGTTTTTAATAGCTATTGACAGGCCCATACACAGTGTGTGGTCACACCCACAAATTCCACAAAATGGGCCAAAGGTCCACTTTTGCTGATTTTGTATGATAAAAGGTCCACTTTTGCTGATTTTGTGTGATAAAAGGTCCAAAATATAAAGAAATTTGATCAAAATCCATTATTTTGGTGCTACAGTGTTCAAAATGTCAGAAAAGAACTATTTAAGGAGTGAGATCCACTTTTCTCCCAAATGGTCCACTTTTTGAAGTCTTGAAGCCACCATAACAAATTATGTGCAGGGTCTGTTTCTATTAGAAACTCTTCTTATCACATTCAGTTCAAGTATAAACCAGCATCCCATTTTCCCATCATGTATTTCTCCTGGTACATCAGCAATACTCTCCATCTTCGTTTGCTGAATGTCTGCTTTACTTCAGAATTTTCGACCTTGTGTGCAATGATGAGAATGACGCGCTGACACATACATGCACCGATCAATGCTCTATGTGTATTTGTTGCATTAAAAACTGATATATTCAAGATGATGTACTTAAGTCATATAATAATTAAAAAACTAGAATTTCGCAGTTCTCGGCTTTCGCGCTCACTATATTCAAAGAATATAAGCTGTGGGCCGCTTCATGACCTTTGCCCTTGTCACATGACCTTTGACCTATGAGCATATGAGAGATCCCATGGTGCACCCGTGACACAAGTTTGGTTCCAATTGAACTTCAACTTTTCAATTGAGGTCAATTTAAAAAAAACTTAACAATTTAGTGACACACACACACATACACACACACAACGGATTACTAAGTGGTCCTGCCAGCTACAGCAGGCGGCCCACAATAACTTTAAACATTATCTTGAATTTGGAATTCTGTTTTAAGAATATGAATAATAGATGCACTTTTTTGTCAACCAAGAGCTGTGTCATGGTCTGGTGTCAAGCTGATACCAGGCTACCATTACTGGGAAGTGCACCACCTTGGCATGGGAATTTCAGTTCCTTTTCCAGTTGCTCATCTTTACCAGGCTTCTAATTATAGTCTTATTACATAACTGATTTAAAGTGCAATATATGACAAAATACAAATTTGCATTTCAGCACTAAGAAGAGCAGTTTGTATTCACTGGCCAAAGGAAGGACTTGAGCATGGGGGGGGGGGGTTTGTAGTCTATACTTTGATTACCACCAAATCGGGGGCCGAGGGGCCTGATAACAGTGCGAACTGATATGGAATAATGTAGGCACAAGACAACGCAAGAGACACAGTGTGTATATTATGCGTGGTGCGCGCGATTCTGTGCAAACGCTCGAGTACATTTGGTTTACTTTTACGAACGGAACGATAACAACCGAATAATTCCCACCTATTTGGTGGTAATCAAAGTATAGCTTTTCAGATTTTTTAAATATGGAGTTTCCAGACTGTTTGGGCTATACTTTGATCAGTACTAAATAGGCGGGGCTCTTAAAGGTGCATGCTCCGATCGTCTTTGGAACCCCCGACTTACCCGGAGGTAGTATCGATTTTGATATCAGATAAAGGCTTATTTTTCTCATTGTCGTCCTAAAATTTGAGCCCTCAAATCCATTTCGTTCCCAAGATATAAACAAAAAACACTGTTTTAATGGTTAACCAAATCAATCTTAGCAGGGGCGATTGAAGAGGGCTTTGCCATATGCATTATTGCTTTTACCATCAAAACTGCAAGTTTGTTTCCCACGGAACCTGATTGCCTATACTCTGTTCGGTCTCAAGTTCAAGGGTAGACTTCATGACGTGAGTCTGTATTCACTCTAGCGTTTCGATTGTGCCGCCTTTATTTAGCGCGTGTAAATGCTGCAATTCCAAGGTCAGCGCATGTGTTTCTAGGACAAGAAACCTAACACGCGCAGTGACATCAAACTCAAACTTAAAATTGAACAGACTATACACATACTATTCTTTGTGATACAAATTTGTACTTCTAATATCCAAACCACTGTAGCAATTTAGCTCAAAATATGGAATCGGGTGTTTTGGTTGATGTCTCAATACAAAGTGAAAAATACGATCAGAACAACTTCAACTACCTACCTTTGAGATCAGTTTTAATTACTTCCAAGCAAATTTTGAATATTTAATTTTCAAGAATTTTATATTACAGAAAACTATGTTGCAATTTTTACATTCCTTGCAGTTATTTTTCATAACCCATGTGCTTTGAACTTAACTCCTTCAGATTTTGTCAAGTGGGAAATTATTACACTTATTGCTGACTTATACTCCTTCAGCCTCTTAAATTTATAACAATTATAAAAAAATCCATGCAATAACATCTATTTTCCAATATTTCTTAAAATTGCTGTTGATATTAAAACTTGATGTGTCTTCAGATAACCTAAAGAATAGGACTGAGATCTCCTTTCATGTTTGCATTTTTTATTCAGCAAGTTCGCAATTTGATGGAACATCATACAAGCACTCTACAATCACATTCAAGATTAAAATTCACAGCACTACCAATAAGAGAACAAATAAATCTCACTTCAAAAAGTTTCATCAAATTCATGACTGTGTTTCCAACATAAGGAGCTGTTCTTAATTTAGCTTCTACTTGAAGTGGTTAAACAGTAATTATAAACATTTGAAGCAGTCAGATTTAACTGCAGATGTTAGAGCATGTTATGGCACATTATACTTGTGAAAACATATAGCTAAAGGTCTTTGCCCCCCCCAATCTACTTTGCAACCAATAAAAATAGCAATCAGCATTTTACACTTCCACAAAAGGTTTTGCTGAAAATGACTAATTTTCTCTGTTGATTTTGTACCATAATTGGGGAGGGGACTCTACTGAACATCACATAACAATTAAATTTGTACTGAGCATCACATAACATTTTGAGATGGTTGCAGAATCCACTAAAGAGAGTTAGGGGTAATAACATTATGTTGCAAATAAGCTCTGCATGACATTTGACCTCTTATTCCTCTGCACCCTATGTAACTCCCTTAAATTTGTGAGATTGTAGGTATTTATTATCTGCCTCTAACTGAGCATTCACGTACCGAATTTTGATACCATTCATTTAGCAAATCCCTGTATCAAGATATCTGTTACTCGTTTAAGCCTACCTACACACCTATATTTGTTTCATCCAAAGAACTGAGCAAAATGTTTCAAAAGCCACTTTTTCATTAACAACTACCAAGTATTGCTATTATTATTATTATTATAACATGGTATGATGGATTTGTGGAAGGCATTCACTCATTGATTCACTCGCTTTCCCTGAATAAATTATTTTTAAGTGGAAGACAAGAGTACTGAAAAGCTGGGGTTTTTTTTGCTGTCCTTATATTTTCACAAATTCAAACACAAATATTAAGATGCATAAAAACAATGATGTAATAGGCTTCAATATACTTGTTAAGGTTCTGAGAAAATAAAACTGCACATTCAAATAAAATTTTTAAATTATGAAAAAATTATGCGCACAAAATAATGACTTTACAAAATTGCATGCCAGGTTAAAAAGTGATATTTCTTGTAATTGCTAAACAAATATTAACCATGAAGATTAAAAATCAAATAACTTTCTGAATAGCTAAGTGTGAATTTATCATGGAATATGGATGAAGATGATTTTCCGCCTCATTATAACAACAAAAGGCGATTTGTAAACCATAATGAAGTTTTCATCATCTTGAACAAATGAACCTTGACCCCCAAAACCTATTTGTAAAAGTTTCATACTGACATTACTAATATTAGTTCTCACATCAAAACAAACTATTAAATACTGCACAAAAATCAATATTGGTTACCAAAATTGAACACTTTTTTTTTCTGTAGCATCCAAACCAAAACATCTTTTAGGCCAAGATTTCACAGGGTATGAGAAAAAGATAGTAGCCCCTTCAGACCTCTATTAAAAGAGCATAAAGTCTTGTTATTGCAATGTTTTGGAAATAGGCTCTGTATGGGATCACAGCAGGCCCAAACTCGGGAAGGGGTGGGGTGGGGTTAGGGGTCAAAGGTCCACTTTTTGCTGAATTTTATGATAAACTTTGACACAAAATCACTTTTTGGTGATGAGATGGTGCAAAATGTCCAAAAATTGACCATTTTTTTTTTTTTTCGGGGGGGGGGGGGGGATGAGGTTAGGTCCACCTTTTCTAAGGTCCCCCCCCCCCGCAACCCCCAAATAAATCCTGCATATGGCCCTTGGATCACATGATCTTCAATCAAAGAACCAAATTTCAATCGAATGCATTCTGGGATGTTCAAACATTCTTCTGCACAAGCAACATTCTGTCATTCCCCTTACACTGATTTAAACAATTCACATTGAAAAGTTTAAAGATCTCCTTTTGATTTCTAATAATCCACTTACCCTTCATGACTTTAGTGACATTTTGCACATTCTTTTTTTGTTCATAGAACCATAATCCATAGATTGCTGAAGAAAACAACAGAGAAATTAAATATAGTTAACAGTGATATAATGCAACAATATAATATTTCTGTACTCCATGACATGTGGGGAAAAATGGTGAGAATAGTAACAGGGAACTTAAGAATTATATTATCCCCAATGACCATTGTCCTTAAAGGTGAAATGAGAGATTTCAAGTCATCCATATATTGTGTCATATGTACTGATTTCATATAGACACTCAATACATTAATTACCTTTAATTTAGATACAGAAATGTCTTAAAGTGAAAACAAAAGGTGATTTTGATTTGCTTATATTTTAATATAAAACATAGGCTGAATTTTTGTGTTACAAATTCAAAGTTTTTGTACCAAAGAAATAATTCCCAGCTTAATCCTTTCAGATGGGATGTTTTGATGGAAAGCTTTACATCAAGGCAAAAATCAATGTTTAAAATTTTTTTAGGAACACCTGATATGTGAAATCTCTCGTAGCACCAAAACTCATGGAACCACCCCTCCAAAAAATGAAACATCCTTAAACTATCTCAACCAATCATTAGCCTCCCTCAGCCAACTGTCCAATAATTGGACAGTACAAATACTTGAGCCATGAGCCAATTCACTGTTTTACTGGCTATTTCAACTGTGTACAAAGAAATAAGATGGAAGATTCTGAAAACAAAATAATGAATTTTAATTGGTCAATGCATACAAGAGAAGCGAGATACTGTGCCTGGTTAACATATTCACCACACAAACACAGACACACATGCACATACACACACACACACACACACATGGATAGATGAACACAAAGTAATCCCTATGCACTGGTCAGACAGATGACACAAGAATGGATTTGGCAATTCTGTAAATCAAAAGAAAGTGTACATTCTCGGATTCTCCTATAACATGATTATTTCATGTTTTGTGTATTAAATCAGTTCACATTTTTAGGACCTCTGTGAATCACTCTTTAAGTTCTACATTCACCTATAATATAATTGTATTACCTTAACTACAGAACCTCTGCATGTTTTTGTATTATTGGGGTCACATCGTTTAGCACCTCTGTGAACCACTGTATAAATGTACATTCACTTCTAACATTGCATTCAACTTTATTTCAATATTGCATTTAACTTATTTCAATATCATCACACATGAATCTTACAAATACACATAAACAATGAGATGATCAAGAGGACAAAAAGATCAGATGTGATTATCCCCTAAACATAGAGGTTACATACAAAATATGATTACAATGACTAGACTACACCAACTGAGCATGTTTTTGCAATTATTTTTTTTGTTCATCCATCAGTGATGAAAATGACCACGAGAAGACAAATGATTTAAGATGATGAAGTCTTGTGGGTGCCCATGTGGCTGATGAGACCAATTTGAGCATGTTTTTGCATTACACAAGCTGTGAAGTTATCCAGTACACACCTATGATACATTGTGAAGTTCACAGGTTTGCACTCCAATGACATTTTGGTACTGTGAATCCATTAAATTATAGCATATTATTTCCATATTCAAACAAACTGTTTCCATTAAACAATTCTAAGTCAAAACTCAAATTGTAATTGTTATTCAACTCTCCATCCGGTGGCTTGAGTGTGGAAACAGGGACAATGACCTCTTAGATTTCGTATGACGTAAAAGGAAAACAATTAATATTAATCAAATACAGCAGAGCAGCGATATAGTAATCTTTTGTCAACCGGAAAGGGCAGTATTGTTCTTGATAATAACAGTACAATTAACCTATAGTGTTTTCAGTCATATCATGTATGTTAGATCATTTACTTCCAACTCATTTCTTTTAATCATAGTTAGACAAAATCATAAATGGGTGAAAGAGCAAATGGCCCTTTGTTTTTAAAGGCTATGCAAAATGTGAAATTTCTTTCTTCTTTCTTGCATTTTTAGGCCAAAAAAATGCCTGAAGAAGAAAAATGCTTAAAATTAAAATGTTAAAATTTGCTTTGTCTCTTTGTTTTTTGTTGTTGCTTGTTGTGTTAAAATGAACCAGTTTTATAGACAAGTTTAAACTGTTAACTGTTAATGGGTGATAGGCTGTTTGCAACAGAATAAAGCATAGCAGGGGACTGTAGTGATAGAGTGTGCACCACGAACTATACCTTTTTGGAATCTTTGTAACAAGACAAACATCATAGTGTGCTTTTTAACAAAATTGTAACATTTTAAAATTTTGACCCATGTAACCTTGAAATCCATGCTGGAGGTCATGAAAGGGGTGTGGCAAGTGCTTCCATCAATTTTTTTTAATTACCAATGAATAAAGTACTTGTGTACCAAAATTCACAACTTTATCCAGATTTGCACACTCACATACGATCTGTACACTACAGTCCCCCACTAACACAATATTTTGCTTTATTGCAAATTGGGATGACGGGCTGTCTCTAACAACTAATCTATAATATATACCACATGTATCTGTCTGTCTGTGTGTCTGTCCGCCCTTTTTTCTCGGAGGCCAGAGGGTTGTACGCTAACAAAATTTGGTGGGTGGGTGGGTGTAGTTTGGGCCGGGCCAGATCAAGTTTGATTGGTTACTTGCCCACAAACTGGGTAATTGCTAAAAAACGGGGTTCAAACAAGTAGTGCTTTAAAAAAAGCCAGGTTATCGTGAAACCCAGGGACCACCTAGTATATATTAATCAGCTTCTTGGGACTAGAATTTCCACAAGGTCCCAACAAAGAAAAACATCTCCACAATAAGGCTAAAAAACATAAGGCATATAGTTTCACCTCTCTCTCCCTCTCCATCTCTCTCTCTCTCTCACACATACGCACACACACATAAACCCTTTTCCCCATAATATGGACATGTGAGTATGACTGCGTATTACCCTTTTGTGTACCTTTTTGCCATCAAACACCATAGTAAGGAATACCATAAATGCCATTTCTTAAAACACACAAGAAAAAAAGTCACGTAAGAGGCACTTGTACAGAAAAAAAGACACAAAAATGTAAACAGACACACACACAAACCTTACAAGCCTAGTTGCTCTGAGTGTGGTTTAGGTAAAACAACATTTCACCTCTCTCAAAACAACATCAGCACAATACAACATCAGCACAATACAACATAACGCAGCCATGACTTCAGCCTTGCTAACTGACATCCCCATCGTCAAAATCCTCTTCAATAACTTGACTTCGCAAGAAAAGCCATTTTCATTCAAAACCTGTCAGCGTACAATCGGCTTATACGAAACATGAAACCTCAAAGCCTGCCCAAGACTACAATCTATAGAACATGAACGTCCATGACTGCTCCGTTTTATCTATACACAGATCATCCCTGCACACGAGAGAACCATTTTGTTATAATCACGTTCAATCAGATAACCCTTACTGGCTGAGCACTTTTCGTCAATCTACAGATGACATTTTAAAACCGACCAGTCCAATTCGCGTAAAATAGGATGCGGTACTGCACATTGACCAGCAGGAAAAAGTTTGTACAAACAAGCACAAACATGCAAAGTCAGTGAGGTGATTCTGTTAGTTCCTCTCTCTCTCATGCTATTAGGATGACATTGACAAGACAACTCAGCAGTCCAATAATTTACAATTTGTGCTTTGTTACCGCAATTTCTATTTTGACAGTCCGCTGATGATGCACATAGAAGGAAGTCGTATTCCTATGGGTGGGTTAATGAACTGGGATTGAGTATACAACAAAGATGGAAGTCGTCTAGTGGCAGATAAAGTTAGCAAAATAATTGATGTGCAATACACGACATTTAGCAAACACTGATGTGAATAAAGTCAAGTGTCCAGAAGTAGTATGGTACGGTCCAAACTTTTTCAACAGCTCTATCTCATATTAGGATTTAAAGGTGCAATGAGAGATTTCAAGTCATCCATATTTTCTGTGATTATGTAGTGATTTCATATAAATTAGACACTCAATAGTGGAGCATTAGGGTTAGAGTAGAGACAAAGTTTTCCCAGTTTACAAATATTAGATCTTCTGTTTCTATTTTATAAAAGCAACATTGAAATTTGGCCCATTCCATAAATGTCTTAATTTCTTATCATAAACCATTTCTAGAAATGCTGTCATCAAATATAAACAGCCAATATGGCCATTTGTTTCTGTTTTCTGTAAAGTGGAAAACTTTGGTCTCAAGGTTAGAGCAATATGTGATTGCTGCAGAAATATACCAAAACGACTTATACAACATGCCTCAAAAAGATCACAAATTTTACTTTTAATTCCAAAAAACAAAAAATATTACATAAAGCTTGAAAATAAATCTACTTTAACCTTTGTACGGCAGGATAATTAAGATCAGGGATTCTCCATTTTAAATACGAAAAATTTAAAAAAAAGCACTTTGAGGGAGGCCTTAGTTTATTAAAATCAAACCACACCAAAATCTCACCATCATGCTGTATTAAATGTTGTATTATTGCTTTAAAGGTGTTTGTTCCGATTTATGTGTATCTTGTTCTCCACTTGATATGAGAGCCTGGCACCTGCATACACTTACCATCAAGTATCGTGGGAAACGAACTTGCGGTTTTGATAATAGAAGCAATAATGCACATTGCAGGGCCCTATTCACTACTGTGCTAATATTGATGTTTTTATCTTTGCAAAGAAGTGGATTTGGAAGCTGAAATTTCAGGACGATAATGAGAAAAATACGGCCTTTCATCTGATATCAAAATTTATACTACTTCCAGTTAAATCGGGCGGGTCCCAGAGGCGATCGCAACAAGCACCTTTAAAGATGTCTAATGTTAATTTTATGATGCCTGATAAGTTTGCAGCTGTGGACTAGTCTTTTTATTTTCTAAATCAACCACAGAAATGGTCTGTAGGAAGACTCACAGACAGTAGTTAGAGACCAAAGTTTTCCATTTTACAGAAAACAGAAACAAATGGCCATATTGATGACAGCATTTCTAGGAATGGTTTATAATAAGAAATTAATTTTCCTGTAATTGGCCAAATTTTAATGCTGCTTTTAGAAAATGGATACAAACACGGAATTAAATATTTGTAAAACGGAAAACATTGGACTCTAACTGAAGTAGTAGAAACCTTCAAACCCATAAGAGAATGCAAATCCAAAGTAACAGTTGTCCAATGGTACAGAAAGTGCTGTCACCTCAATACTTTGGTATAAAGCAGAGGCAGTACATTGTTGTAGTTAAGCCCATGATATACTTCCAGTCACAGCGAGCGATTTCTGCATGTGAACATGTGTAACACTTGATCTTGGGTCAAAATCCGGTATTGCTGATGCCAATCGGCTCGCCGCGCCTGGAGGCATATCATGGGCTTTAAAAGGTATTATTGTACATTAGAAACTAACATATGATAAAAAACAAATCACTATACAACTACAATCTTGTTCAAAATTGTTGGAACACTTTGTGCAGATTGGGTTCCCACCCCCTCATTTCAATGTTGGATGAGCACGACACACTTGAGCAATCTCGCACCATATTATTTTCAACACTGATTGGGAGGGGAGGGGGAGGGGGAGGGGGAAAGAAAGTTATAGTTACAATGCGTTTCAAGCCTATTATCTCTTTCATAGCTGCCAATATTAACAGGTGTTCCAAGGACTTATGAACAAGATTGTAGAACACACTGCCCAACACTACATGCAATACAATAACATATTTGTAAGTTTTGGACCCAGTTTTGAATTGTTTTTGTCAAGTCAACTTTTTCTTGCATAATAAAAACAGGATTTTTGTTGTTTTGTTTGATACCAGAAATAACGCTTCCCCAAGAAACTACTGATTTCGTCTCTGACTCGCCCAATATTTGATTGAGGCTTGGTACCGGTATCGACTTCAAATCATCCAATATTATACAAATATAGCTCTAATGAATACTGATAATAATTCATCTAGAAATACTGTGCACAAAAAATCACTGCATTCCAGTGCAATCATTACTTGTATCATTAAAGGCTCCATTACCGCAAATCAGATAGAGCAATCGATACTGTGTATTTTGAAGTCATTAGATTCATACATGCAGTGCCAGTATAAATTGACAATATCTCCTGGGACAATAGATGGATCCAATTTAAAATCACTAGTTGGTACTTCCATGTACCCACTGAAGCAAAGTTGGACAAACGTAAAGCAATACAAACATCTAGCGGCTATGCATTTTAGCTGTGTAATGGAAAACTCACAATTTCATGTTATTGTTCTAATTGGGTTAGATAAACACAAATAATACGTGAATGGAGAGAGATCCCCTGTTTTTAAACTTGGTGAACATTTATTAAGAAAAACTTGGAACTTTCATTTTAAGCATGAACTAGAAAAGTCCACTTATAGAGCATGAAGTTTACGGATGAGTTAAAGAGACCCTGGAAAGGGACATGAGGAGATTTTCTGATGACAGAAATTTCTCTAAATTTGAACTACAAAGTGTCTCAAAAAATGCAATCCGTGTAGTTGGTGCTATAATTTCAAAATTACTGGGAATTGTTCAAATTTACATCAGATTCTATATAGCGAACTATTTTTATACATCATGTCACATTTTTGTCAGATTTGGTTCTATGGTCTTGAAACAAAGGCAATTATGCAAATTACCCCATTCCAAGTTGGTCAAGGATAATTGCACTTGTAAAGTTGAATAAAACATCTTTCGATTACAAAAAATATCCCATGACATACTTATCGTCTGCTGTTGTTTTTCATTGCTTTGCATTTGCTTTAAAATATGTTGGTATTGTTTTATCTGTGGTCTTTTATCATATTTTTAGGAGCATAGCAATTTGGGAAATTGAGATGTTTCTCACTGATGAGTTAGGTAACTCTGTGTGAATATTGTAATTTGATTTTTGCCTTATTTTACAGTTGGTATTTGGTTGCATAATTAGTGGGCAAAATGGAACAAGGGTATGCATGGTCTATAGGGTTCGTCAAAGCTTGACTTCTAAATTCTATACAGACCTGTCACCCAAAATACATTTCTGTTTCAGCATGACCAAAGCAATAATTTGACACTGGTTTCAACAAAATCTAAGCATTGGATAGTTATTTTACCCTAGGAAGATCTTGAACCTTTTTAGGGCTATAGCCATGTAACTAAAGGCCAGAACCTAGTAACTACAATGTACAACAGTGTACATTTAAAGCAATAACAGCACATTTTGGAAGAGTGCCCCCAATTTTAAAATTTGAGATTTTTGCACAGTTGTGCTTGGTATTTGTCTAGTGAACTATACCTGCAAATGTTAATGCTCAAAAGTGTACATTTTGTAATTAGAATTGGGATTGTAATTGTAATTTAACGGCGAAACTGGAAATGCTAAATTTCTGTCCGTCTATTGTGAAAATAGTGCCACCTCACGAAAATGACCTAACTTGACTTGCCTGAACCAACGGAACTACTAATGGATGAGCGTAGACACGTACATGGCGCTATTTCCCGGCCATTTCATATTGGAAGGTCGTTTCCGGCAGCTGTTGAATTATTATCGGGATCTACGATATTAATTATCCTAATTACAAAATTCCTTTTTTGCGATACATAGACATGTTCTAGCTTTACCATTCACTGGTATAGTTTACTAGCCAGTTACCAATGCAACTGTGTAAAAATCTCATTTTTTTAAAAAAATGTGCTGCCAAGTTTGAAGTCCATTGGCTCTTCTGTAGATCACTGCCTATCCAACCACCCATGTACACAATACATGGATTTGGGGTTTCCTGGTTGGAAGTCAAATCTGTACCTAAAATTTACAAGTAACGCAAACTCTTTGATTGTGTTGTAATATTTGTGCCACAAAATTTGTGCATAAGTTAAAAGGAGGTGCACTAAACCGCGAGCGTGCATGGAGTGCCACATATCTATTCGTATGTCGTTGGTGCATTGTGGGACAGGAATTTAGGTACAAATTGATTTCTTGTAGGAAACCCAAAATCTGGATATTATCTATCCATCTACACCTTACATTAAATATGCCTCCACAACAAAAAATTAAGTACAATATAATGTGCTGAAATAACAACATTCCCCCTTATTTTTTCCAATGCAGAAATCAGCAGGTGCTAAAACCTCCTTGAGTGGTGCTATAATTTCAAATATGGAATTGTTCCAGTTGACATCAGATTCTATATAAGGCGAACTATTGTGGACTAATTCAGTGGTCAATTTTGTCAAGATTTGGTTCGATGGTTTTGAACAAAGGCAATTATTTCAATCTACTCAAATTAACCCATTCAGTGGTCAAGAAACTGCACTGCTAAAGTTGAATAAAAAATCTTTCTTTACACAAAATATCCCATGGACATATTATCGGTCTGCCGTTGTTTTTCATGCTTTGCATTTGCCTTTAAAAATAGTTGGTGTTGCTTTTATCTGTGGTCTTTATCATATTTTAGGAGCATAGCAATTTGGGAAATTGAGAGGTTTCACTGATGAGTTTGGTAACTCTGGTGACTATTGTAATTTGATTGTTGCCTATTGTACAGTTTGGGATTGGTTGCATAGTAGTGGGCAAAATGGAACAAGGTAGCATGGTCTAAGGGTTAGTCAAAGCTTGACTTCTAAATTCTATACAGACCTGTCACCCAAAAGACTTTCTGTTTCAGCATGACAAAGCAATCATTTGACACTGGTTCAACAAACATCTAAGACTGGGATAGTTATTTTTATCCTAGGAAGATCTGGAACCTTTTAGGGCTATAGCCATGAACTATAAGGCCAGAATCTAGGAAACCTAAATCGTACCCACAGTGTACATTAAAGCAATAACAGCACATTTTGGAAGAGTGCCCCCAATTTTAAAATTTGAGATTTTTGCACAGTTGTGTTGGTATTGTCTAGTGAACCTATACTGCAAATGTTATGCTCAAAAGTTCATTTTGTAATTAGAATGGGATTGTAATTGTAATTTAACGGCCGAAACTGCGAAATGCTAAATTTTATGTCCGTCATTGTGAAAATAGTGCCCTCCACGAAAATGACCCTAAATTGACTTGCCGGAACCAACGGAACTCTAATGGACTAGCGGTAGACACGTACATGGCGCTATTTCCCAGCCATTTCATATTGGAAGGTCCCGTTTCCGGCGCTGTTGAATTATTATCGGGATTATACGATATTTAATTATCCTATTCAAAATTCCTTTTGCAGAACATATGACATGTTCTAGCTTTACCATTCACTGGTATAGTTAACTAGCCAGGCACCAATGCAATAACTGTGTAAAATCTCATTTTTAAACCAAAAATGTGCTGCCAAGTTTGAAGTCCATTGGCTCTTCGGTAGATCAATGACTACCAACCACCCATGTGCACAAAACGCTGGATTTGGGTTCCTGGTTGAAGGCAAATCTGTACCTAAAAGTTAACAAGTAACGCAAAACTCTTTGATTGTTTTAATCATTTGTGCACAACAATTTGTGCATAAGTTAAAAGGAGGTGCACTAAACCGCGATCGGGCATGGAGTGCCACATAGCTATTAGTATGCGTGGTGCTGTGGCGGACAGGAATTTAGGTACCAATTGATCTTGTAGGAACCCAAAATCTGGATATTATCTATCCATCTACACCTTACATTAAATATATGCCTACACCAACAAAAAAAGTTAAGTTACAATATAATGTGCTGGAAATAACAACATTCCCTATTATTTTTTCCAGCAGAAATCAGCAGGGCTAAAACCTCCATGTCTCGCCGTCTGCTAACCTTTCCTAACATCAATGTTTTATGAATCCTGATGCTTTACCAGGTTACTGGCGATCAACATCTATACCACACATAGTATTTACTTACATTTGGCATTCTGTAGAGCAAGGAAGGGGTCTTGCTAATGGAATTCAGGTCTTTTGTCACAGGCTCAGTTAGGTTGTGCATGCTAGTAGAGTCATAATCATGAAACCATTGTGGGGTGTGGCAGATCTGGAAAATCATTTAAAACAAAAAACATATTTGCATAGTTATAAAAATTGAAAAATACTGTAAGTTTAAAAACTGCAAGATCACCCTGGTGTGGAGAAAAATATGTGAAATGAGGCTCATGAATATGCACAGAAACCTGATGACACAGGGCATGGGGATTATCGCATGCACCAATACCCACATACCAAGTTTTGTCAAATTTGGAGACTGGGGGTTCACCTTTTTAGTTGAGCCAATCAGAGCAAAATATGCAAATGACACTAATTAATATGCACAAATAATGATGACAAAGCATGGGTACACTTGAATTCCACCACTCCACCCAAATACCAAGTGTTGCCAAATTTTGGATATTGTTTTTTTTTAGATCTGGTTAGAAGATTCACTTTGTAGTTTTGTGAATGTTACGAAAGAATTTGCGCCCAGTATTCTGGGATTAAGAGACACAAATTCTGTTAGAGAGGTAGCATGTGTACTTGGAGAATACCGAGTGTAGAAATGTCTGAATACACAAAGTATGACCTTGATCTTGGCCTACATACGTGTCTGTCACAGGCAAGTAACTGGGAGATACTAAGATCCTGTGTGCAAGTGTCATCTAGATCGGACAGGGGTTTAGCATTTACAGGTGGAGCACACGGACAGACGATGACGCATTGGCATATTTTTGCTATGACAGATTACCTTTGCTAAAGCACCAGTGGTAGTAGTGGTAAAACCAAGTTTCTAAATCCTGTTTGTCACCTCTGAATGGGGGTGGCGGATTCACCTTTCAAACTCGCAGCAACCGCCCTTACTCCCTCCTTCCCACTTCACCCGGTTCAATGCATCCTCCACCTTCAAACCAACCCTCCTAATCTCCTCCTTCACTCTGTTTCTTCAAGTTCTTGGACGTCTCTCTCTACCAAATCTCCTCACCTCAAACTCAAAAGCCCTTATTAAAACATGCCCATATCCTACATCAGCAATGCCATCCACAACGTACCCTATTCGCCTCACACAACGTCCACCGCTTCCAAACCAAACATCTGCATCAGGTCCTCAGCCGATCCAGCAACTTCACACCATACATCGCTCTCACCATTGCCCTCTCCGTCCTCCCCTCGGACATCACATCTCATTTTCGCTAGGACACCATGTCTCACTTCCCATACAGCAGGGTGATAAAAAATAAATAGTAAATTCTGTTATTTCCTAGATTCCTGCCAGCCAACCAGATTCTTCACAGAAGTAACATTATAGTACCACTACCCGGGATTTGCTTATGATTGATACCTTTGTACTGGCATGGATGTGCTAACATAACCTGCAAGTAGTTGGCTTAAAGGTGCAACGCAGAGATTTTGAGGCACCAAAATATTGTGTCATCATAGTAATTTCAATAGATTTTAGACGCTCAATAGATTTCTTCCTTGTATTTTGCACAGAAATGTCTTAAAAAAGTCAGAAAAAAGGTGATTTTGATTTGCTAATATTTCAATGTAAAACAAAGGCTGAACTTTGTATCTGCTCCTATACGCAAGTAGAAAATTTCAACAATTTTTGTATCAAAGAAACATTTCTCAGCTTAATCCTGTTAGGTAGGGATTATTTTTGGATGGAAAGTTTTACATCCGGGCAAAAATCAGTAATTCTATTTGTTAGGGACACCTGATAGTGAAATCTTCGTTGCACATTTAAAGACAAAACAATTATTTTTGCTTCTGGAATTGTTATGTGTGTATGAAAAAATGGTATAGATGAGTCCTACTTCTACACTCTTTGAGGGAAGTTCAATCCAAAAAAAATAAAACTTCAGGTTTAACAAAAATTAAACTAATCCAACAATTGGAATTGCTCAAGTTTTTCAAAATATACTCGCATATTTGTTGTATTTTGATAACAGCTACAGATGTTTTCACATATGACATTGTTATTGACATACAAGGGTGCACATATCCAGCGCGATTTTTTCAAGGGTACACGTGAACTCGTGAATTTATGCGAGTCTGTAAAATTACCGGTTAAGGTTTGGTGTGTGGTGTGACTTCCTTAATCGTCCGATGGACAAACAATAGCAGACACGTATAACAACCTTTCCTACAATGGAGATCGAAGTGCAAAAAAAAAAATACAACACAAATACCAAAGAATTAATAGGATGCAAGGAGATTTCAACACTTGGTAAAAACAGTTTTGTCTTGTGATGATTTTTGTAAAGATTTCTCACAACTTTAGTGCCATTAACATAAAATTTTTCAGGAAAATAAGAATAAAGTTATAGTAAAATGAAGCTACAAAGTATTCTAAAAAAAGATAATACTAATAATCAAACTTATGCAAAGGACACTGTATCAGCTACTGCAGTGACAAAAAATGTTTCCCAGTGATGTTGTTTTATAAAGGTTTTCTTAAGTAAAATAAAATGAGCAGTAAGCATACAAATAAGCATTCCTAGTAGAACTTACCAGGGATATTGAGTAGTTGTAACACAAGACATAATCTGTCTGGTATGAACCCAGGTTTAATTACTTACACACCTTGTCGTCCGGATGAACCCAATGAAGGGTAGCGTGATAAGTGCCTAGTGAGCTATACCACTCGGCACTTACCGACCTATATCAGCGAGTGATTGCTAACAATGTAAAATAGCTGCCAAGTAAAATTAATGTCTACATTCCAACTCTCTTATACAACACAATACTGGACATTTCCAACACAAAACTGGACATTTCCAATACAATACTGGACATTTCCAATATAATACTGGACATTTCCAATACAATACTGGACATTTCCAACACAATACTGGACATTTCCAACACAAATGAATACTGGACATTTCCAACACAAATGAATACTGGACATTTCCAACACAAATGAATACTGGACATTTCCAACACAATACTGGACATTTCCAACACAATACTGGGCATTTCCAATACAATACTGGGCATTTCCAATACAATACTGGACATTTCCAACACAATACTGGCCATTTCCAACACAATACTGGCCATTTCCATCACAATACTGGCCATTTCCACCACAATACTGGACATTTCCAACACAATACTGGACATTTCCAACACAATACTGGACATTTCCAATACAATACTGGACATTTCCAACACAATACTGGACATTTCCAAAACAATACTGGCCATTTCCAACACAATACTGGCCATTTCCAACACAATACTGGCCATTTCCACAATACTGGCCATTTCCACCACAATACTGGACATTTCCAATACAATACAGGACATTTTCAATACAATACTGGGCATTTCCAATACAATACTGGACATTTCCAATACAATACTGAAAATTTCCAATACCTCATTTACTTTACAGTAGCAATCACAGTTCCTCAATACAAGTCTGTTGGGCTATTCTATATAACATCCATACTCCCCCTATGGAAGACTTTACCTGAATATTCCAGAGAAGAAGTATTTACCTCAAATGAAGTTAATTATTCAATTATTAAGGCAATTATTAATTGAAATTGATATGCCCTATTGAAGACCTAACCATAACTTTTTCACACAGTATTATCAAAATTGCAATTTGGTAGCCCAATACAATTGGGTGACTTGGGGAGGATTACGCCAAAGTTTTTACCTTTTTATTTTATTTTATTTTGGGGGGGGGTGAAATTCCTGATATAGGTTTCTATGAGTCTCCTGGTGTTCCCAGCAACTTCTAGCAATTTGGTAGACTTTTCGACACCAGTTACCATGATTTAGGCTAATTATTTTGACAACTCTGCTTTTACAGAGGGTGTGTGAATACACAATAGGCTATTCCATCTCAGGGGTCCATTTCCAAGGTGTCCAAGTTATGTATATTGTATAAAATACTGAATTAGACACAAAAAGACAAAAATTGTCAACTTTGTGTCAAATTAGGGTATAGACCTTTTCAAACTAAAGTTTTCTGAACAAGATGACCCGGAGAAGCATCCAGATAATACCAGGTCATCACATGCAACTGTTAGGCGCAGCACTTAAACTTTGCCTTTGCGTAATGCTGGTCAATGACAAGCGCTTGTGAATGTATGCGCATGTATAAGGATGCTCACATACATTACATTTATCTATGAATGTTTCTAATGTTCATTTGAAAAGTTCTAGTGTACCACTGATTACAGGGATGACCTTTAACCTTTCACAGGGGTGGTGCAAATTTTGAAATATCCAGTTTCAACAACTAACTCGATGGATGCCATGTTTGCATACAGTTTATAGCATACAACCAAATGGCAGCTATTTTGTTTACTGCTGCATCACACTCCATGCCCACAGTATTTCATAACTT
>JAMKCH010077152.1:0-26521 GCA_023653785.1 Ophioderma brevispina | reverse complement strand
CAATGTCCCTATCTGTTTTGGGGACATGTATTTTTAATGTGTAAATATATGATCTCTATTCTTTTAATGGCATGGCCTAGCCTATCATTTGCATGCAATTAATGAAAATTTAATATTCTCCTGAAAAATATGCCAGTGCCGCTTTAAGGGAGCTAAAATTTTACGTGAAGAAAAAAAATGACATGGCACATTTTCAGAAATTTCTTAATGAGCAACCGCCATCTTGAGCGCCCAAGTTTGCTAGTTGCGAAGGAGGGGCCAGGGACGCAGGCTACAGGGTGATCACGGTTTTATAAACTTAACGTCTAAGCCAAATATTTTGGCCGCAGGTGCCCAGATCCCCTCGGGACCTCGGCTAAGAAACCAATCTGCTCGATTCTGTACTGGAGTCTATCAGTGATTTGAAAAATATTGAAACATGGCCAAAATAGCTTCAAGTGAAGGATAAGTCTGTAGAATAGAATTTCTATAAGGTTACTTTTCCAGTGAAGAATGACAGCAGAAACGGAAGAAAGGAGAAAAGGAAAAACGGCAGTGTTCCAAGATACGTTCTCCATTCAATTATGTGTTGTAGTAAGTGTCCGTTCGGGGTGTATAGCTCCATGGGTCGAGACAAGTAACCGGGGCAAGTAAAAGTAATACTAAAATCTCTCGAGTCTGTCACTGATTAGGTTGCTTCTGGTAGGATCATTTGCAGGGTAGGGTAGGTTGGATACCTGTACTTGTTGCATACATGCCAAAAATCTGAATTTGATGATTTTTTCGGATTTGGCTGATTTAGCAAAATCACTGATAGTGCCTATTCATAAATTAGCTCTTAGATGTCGTTACAGCAGATTTCATTTTAAATGTTTTTCTCTTGTGAAATGATCTACTTACTACTATTAATTTGGAGTTGAGGTTTTAGTGTTGGGTGTGTAATGCGATGCAATTTCAGACATCGAACAAAATCATCGCAGGTTTTTTTTAAATGCAAAAAAAGCATTTCTTTGAATTTGTCTCGGCAATACCGGCTGGGAATAGGGGGCTTGGTTAATTGTTGCAGGGATAGGTTAAATGGAGAGTAATACATAGAGAGTATAGGTAAGAAAATGATCAGGGACAAGTAGAGTTACATACGAGTGAGGAAGGACAAAAGGGGCAAAGGGGTCAGTTTAGGGTTTAATTTTTTTTAAAATTATGTTGTTGCTATAAATATCCATTTTTAAACAACCTGTGGTAAGTGATGAAGCATAATTTAAAGTTTTAGTAGACATGTGTGGGTATTGAAATGCCGAGCATACGGGTTGTCTTCCCATCTTTTCCAGGTTCTACTTTGATCTTTATTGTAATCAAATATTGACGTTAAATTACAAGTAATTGACTTTGTCGACGCAATTGCGTCGTCACTGACCTTGACATAGACGGCTGTTTGTTGACAGTGTGACGTGACTTGATGTATGTTCGCACGGGCGCGCCATTTCTGATATGTGATTTTGATCCGTTTTATCTCTTTGTATTCAAATTATTTCATTGTCCAAATTCTGCGCTAATTGCGATTGGTAATTGTCCTTTACTTCTCTTTTCTTGATTGGTTGATTTGCGTCTATCTTTGCAGCGAAGGAGACGCGTCGATACAATTCTGGAGACGAGAAGTTGCGTCGCCCCTCTTGCGGCGGAACGTCCCCATTGGCTGCCAGGGGGTGGGTAGGACCACACGATTTGCTCGATTTGGGCCATTTGGGGATTCCAAACGGTAATTTGGGGAAACTGCACGTGCAATTACTATGGCAGCCTCGGTCCAGTGACATTAAAAAATCATCTTTTAAACCTTTGTTCAAAAGCCTCCTTAGGAATTCATGATAATTAAAAAAAATATTGACATCAACCGTCGGGGTTAGTGGATTAACCCCACTGCAAAATAGTGTATTTCCAATAACGGTCATTTAGATTTAAATATTCAAGTGACCAGGCCTAGTCTTTAGTCAGTCTGTGTGTAACCGTTCGATATGCGTAATAGTCGCCCTCCTAAAAACCGTTAGGTCTTTGAAACAGACCTAGCACCCGGACGTTGATGCCATTTGAATTTGTCTGTTGCTGTTAGTTGGCATGTCCTAAACCCCCCCTGATTGGCTGATCTGTTGTTGTTTTGATGGCGGGCTTCACGTTACGCGTTTGGTCGACTCAGCAGCCGCCGGAGCCACTTTGTTTCGGAGCTTGTCCCAGTCCACACGTATTATTTTTCTGTGCGTTACCGTGAAAATTCCCGTGACCATTTTATATTTGTTTATTGACGAGACGTTTCAATGTTATAGTCGGCAGTGCTGTATCGTTAGGTTGTTGATGTTCCAATAAATGTCTATTATTGTTTGTGAATTCAGTTCATTGTCTTTTTGCACTCATTTATATGTGTTATGTGAGAGTATCTCCAACGTCGGATATCAGTATCAGAACACCCCTAATAAATCACTACAGTATTATTAAGATGAGTTTTAGAGTAACATTTTGTAATAAATTATAAAAGTGTCATTTTGTTATGGGCCCCTATACTTAATTGGTTCATTGATTTTTAAAATTTGCGCCAAGGAAAATATACAAATATCATGCGTAGTCAGCCCTGTTTTCACACCTTTGCCCCTTTTTTATCATTTATGCCTGCGATCAGGAATGTTGCACAACCTGGAACCTGTCCCTTGGAACGACCTGGCGGATGAAAGGACGTATATTTCTCATTGTCTTCTGAAATTGAGGCCCTCGAATCCATTTAATTCCCAGAGATTTATACAGAAACCGCCGTTTTAGTGGGGTAACCACTTTATTAGCCACAATATTGAATAGGGCTTTACAACAGTGCATTAGTGCGTCTAACATAAAAACCGCAAGTTTGCTTTCCCACGCTTACTTGATTGGGTGTACGTGCAAGTGCCAGGCTCCTCATATCAAGTAGACGCCACGACACAATTAACATAAATGGAACAAACACCTTTAAGCCTTCGGGGATCTCGAAACATAAGAACTCGAAACAACAGACCTCAGACCTCGAAACATCAGCACCCGCAGAAGTCCATTCACTTACGGGTCGATGTTTCGACGTCTGATGTTTCTAGACACCCGGGGGGGGATGTCTAGAAACATCAGACCTTGAAAATCAGACCTCCAGACCCGGAAGCTGATTTTTTTGCGAAGTCAACATTTTTATTCCGGTCGATGTTTCGAGGTCTGATGTCTAGACACCCGAGGGAGGAGAGTCTAGAAACATCAGGACTAGAAACATCAGACCTCAGACCGCGAAGTGAAGTTCCTCCGGGTCTGATGTTCTAGGTCTGATGCTTTCTAGACACCCGGGGGGAAGTCTAGAAACATCAGACCTCGAAACAACAGACCACGACCCGGAAGTGCATTTTGTTTTTGCCTGAAGTCAACATATTTACTTGGGTCTGATGTTCTAGGTATGATGTTTCTAGACACCTGGGAGGGGATGTTCTAGAAACATCGACATAGAAAAATAAGACCGCGAAAGCTAAAATGTTGACTTCGAAGTCAAAAATGTTTCCCGAAGTCAGAATTTAACTTATGGTTCTGAATTTTTTTGGAAATTCAAGTAGACCCTCACCTGATGCCGTGACACGGGGAGTTTGCCTGGTTTTCTGCCGCCCTAAATTGAGGGGGCCGAACAGTCGAAAGAGAAAGGGCCGATATGGGCCGGTGGGGGGGCGCGGTGCGGGCGCGGAGGGTTCCTCCCTTTACGGGCCAAACCTTTGCCAACGTTCGCTTACTAAGGACACATTCCATGCCCATGCAAATTAGATAGAACCAATTTGTTTCTATTACAAGTGGTATGGTAAACTTCATAATTCATGGCCAACCGTTTAACAAAACGGTGTACCGATGCAGGTGGGGAGGTATGTAGTTTGGAGTATTAGTTTTCAAGACATGTTTTCTATGAATAGTGTAAGTAGATAGACCCGATTTTAAAATTGCCAAGTTAATTATAAAAACGGTACTGCATTAGGAGTGTTAAGGTTAAATTTATAAAATGGGCTAGGAGACTTTTGGAACTACCTTATCTGAAATGCGCACGGACTTGTGGAACTGGAAGTTTGAGTAAATGTATGATTGTGAGCGGCTATAGCAAGTAGTGAAATGATGTGTATTTTAGGACCACAACGCACGTAATTTGGTCAAGGCGGGAGTCCAAGTACCAGGCAATCTCCCCTTGTCCGCCTGGAAGAATAGCAGGATTTGTTTTCTATCTACTTTTTATTATTTTTTTGTTAACCTTACAAAACTCTCAGCAGACGCGCGTAACTAGTCAACAATTCCAAGGCCAGTCTCCCCATGTTTTAAGGAAGCGTGTGTCCGCCTCCCCCTTAGTACAGACAGGAATAAGATTCTCTCCCATGTTGAAGTCACTTCCGGGTATGAGGTATGATGTTTCTACGTCTGATGTTTCTAGACACCCGAGGCTGGGGATGTCTAGAAACATCGGACCTAGAAACACAGACCCGGAAGTAACTTCACTTCCAGAGGCTGAGCGTACTGATGTTTTAGTCTGAGTTTCTAGACATCCCCCGGATGTCTAGAAACATCAGACTCGAAACATCAGACCCGAGAAGTAAAATAGTTGACTTCGGCAAAAAAAAAAAATCACTTCAGCGGTCTGAGGTCGTTTGTTTCGAGTGGCTCTGATATTTCTAGACATCCCCCCGGTTGTTTTGAAACATCAGACTCGAAACATCAGACCCGCAAGTAAATTCACTTCCGGTCTGATGTTTCGATGCGTTCTCTGAGGTCTGTGTTTCGAGTCTGATGTTCGAGACACCCTTAAGCTGCAATAAACAGACAGTTAGCATAGTATATTTAAAACCAGAGCCATAAATGTGTGACGTGGAAATATTATTTAACCCTCGCTACCGGGCACTTATTATTGTAACAAAACTCCCTATGATTTGATATTTTTGCCAATTTTAGTGACTCAAAAACCTTATGATAGCCACTAAAATCTTTCATTATATGAAACTATAGTCAATTTCCCTCAAGTAGAGTAAAAAAACGCATGAATGAAAAACTGATATTCCTAACCTTTTGGGCGAAAAATTGAATTTTCCCTATTCTACACTGTGAGTCTATGGAAATTGAGAGTTTTGTGACATGCGAACTTTAGGACGTCATTGTTGACGTAATGCCTAGAATGTTGACGTACTCATTTTGCCGTATCAAATGGATAAGAAAGAGGACGGACATTAGCTATATATGGTACCAAAATACTTTGATACTCCTATGTCGTGCTAGGCATGTTGCTACTCTCTTCCGCAAGGGGGGTGCGTCGCCACCCCCCCCCCCCCCCCATACCATCACTTGGGATCACCTGTATCTACCTATCCCGGTGGATGTTTGTTTTTGAAGATGATGTGAATGAAAAGGGAGAGAACAGTACAATTGACAATTACATAAATAATTTGGCACCAAAAAAAAAGGGGGGGGGGAGCTTTAGCAAGCGCGGGACAAAACCCGAAGCGGGGGTGGTAACCCCCCCCTCCCTCGGTAGACGAGGGTTAAGATTAGATGCTAGTTTAGTAAGGCGTATACCTAAGAGTTCGCTTACTTCATTTGTTCATATTTTGAAGATACTGAAACCCCGGGACTGAAACTAGATTGGATCAGTTAGTTCATGTAGTTGTGGTACTCATTTATATCGAACAACTGTGTTCAGCCAGGGTTACAGCCAGCGTGGGTAGGGAGGCGCCTCGACCATTTGCGGAAAACGGCCAAGGAAAAATATACAGATAGCATGATAAATCAGCCCTTTTTCAAATTTGCCCCCTGTTTGTCAGTGAGTCATTTTGCATGCGACCGCGGAACCCCTCCCCCCCACAACACCAACAACGACCGAAACTGGGTACACGCCCTGCGAGTTGGTGACATTTAAGCCTTAAGTGTTTTTTCTAACATGGTAATTGAAGTTCATCAACTGCATAAACAGCATCAGTTCAAACCAGTGTTTTCAAAGCACAGACAAAGGGGTATTACAGAGAGAACAAATTTGCCGGCGGAAACTTCCGCGGAACAATACAAGTAGGAATGTTTTACACTTTCAGTTCCACTATAACTTGCCATAAACCATTTCATTAAACTCGTATTGGTCCTGCTGCGTCTGTTAAAAACAACCTCACCCATCAATCAGCACATACTCTATAGGGTCAAAGCCCCTTGACACGAGATTACACCCAAGATCAAGTTCCCATTAGTAATATTTTCAAGAATAATGATAATGCGTACTCTTATACTGCATATAAAAAAATACACCAAAAGACACACATAAATTTCAGTCTGGATGCAGGCATATGGTCATGGGGCATTCTGGTGTTTACATTTACCCCTGCACAGCCGGTTCTTGGGTCATCTTATGAATGTCAAGCACTGTCTATAGACAGGTCAGCCAATGCTATGTTTGTCCATATGAGATGGTCTTATAAAGTCGCGAGGTGAATAAAAGTCCAAATTGCAAGTACCGAGCATAGGGCAGAAGCACATATGATTGGCAGAATATCACAGTCATTTACACCAGAGTTGGGTGGTTGTCTCACATGTTGTAGCCGTACAAATCTCTGAGTTCCCAGTATATTTAAGGAATTAAGGACCATGGTTATGCTACTATGAAATCATTACATTCCTAAGCAGGTAGAACAAAACGGTTGTTTGATTGGCTGAAAGCCCACCCATCACAGTGGATAACTTCTCAGTTCATTGACGTACTAGATGATCTGACCCATGGTCTTGAGAATACAATTATGTGTACAATGCCCAGATAACACAAGCGTTTGTTTTCAAACCTGGTTCCTGTCGAGGTTAGTGAATTAATCTCGCTGCAATGGACTGTGGGTAAAATATTAATCTATTTGATTGATTAAACATACCAAAATGTTCAACATAGCTGTCTGAAAAGTCATAACAAGCGAAATCAATTGTAACAACTGGGTCACTGTGATCGATTCACTAATACCCCGCGTACCAGAGCAATAACCCGGCTCAGGACTGAGAAATTAAAGGCTGACTCAGGAATTTCCCGATGAGGGCGCCACTCAATTTAAAAAAATCGTTGTTTTGACATGTATAATGATTGTATCTAAATTAAATCATTATGTGAAATAACTAAGCCTCAAATCGAAGTTCTTCAGATAGAAATAACAAACTTTGTGAGAAAATTCGGGATCCGGAGTTTTTTTATACACGGTCACCATATGGCACTGGTATAGGTGTGCATGCTGCATGAAAACGGAAAATCCGATTCATAACTTTGGAATTGCAAATGTTAGGTGACTTCTTTACAATGTCTAGATGACTATTTTTATTTTCTACTAAAGCTAAATTATTATTCAAAATCTCTGAGTCAGCCTTAAAAGAAAATGAAATACTAGGGGGGGGGGCCAATTTCATGAAATGGAGATGGGTGTTCCTTGGTCTGTGTTTCCACACCCAGGGCATTCATGGAGTGACAGAACTGCCAAAAACTAGTCTTTGGGTGTGTATTTGCAAAATTAAGGTTTGATTGACATGAGTTATGCGTTGATGCCTGGCAGATGTATATAGCCTACTGTAGGTTATATCTAATATGAGAGGGTTCCTTTTGGATCTTCAAACATTAAGTACTAACATCCTTGCCTAAGCAATGGTTGTCTTTTTAAAAGACTATTATTGTTGGAAATATATCAGGTTGTATAGCGGTTAAAGTAACAATGCGGCACGCCGCCCTAAGGAACTTATGTCGTGCAGGTTGTTTGCCCGTCAGAGTGAAAAAAAATGCGTTTTATATCACAGGTTTTTTTTGTTGTGTTTTTTTTTTTGCTTGGACAAAAAAAACACAATTCTTTGTCAGTTGTGGCTGGTAAAAGTGGCACAAATTTTAGTTTCGTCTTGTGTACTCCTTATCTATTCTTCATTCGGTATATTTCACAGCTAGCTCAATAAGTAGTATGTGGGTCCGATGAGGTGAACTCGAGTAACCACGCGAAGTAAGTAGTTCAATCGGGAAGTAAGTAGATAGTGCCTTAGATAGTGGCGATGAAAGTTTTAATAGGCAATTGAGAAAAGAGGGAAGTCTGTTTGAGATAGTGTGTGGAGTGGTCGATATTGGGAAGGGTAGTATTAACACTTGCGTATGTATCGAATATGATGTCAGGCCTATATGTAGAGTTGTATTATCAATTGTTTATTATAAAAACATACAAAAATAAAATAAAAGGAAAGGGACTAGCGACAAGTATTGTATGTAAGTATGCGTTATTTGGATTACGTATATTTGGCTATGGCTACAAGGCTTGGCGTGTTCATAATTCTTGTACACAGCGTGAAATCCGGTAGATTAGTTTAACAATCATTAGAGGGATGGGACGTGTCTTACGTTAGTTTTTTTGTATATAAAAGGAGAGGGGAGATTTTAAGCCTGGATTCATTCTCGTCTCCAAACTTAAGCATATTAAAACCTCTCCAAATAGTGGCCATATTCATGCAGTTTAATCCTATACATGGGCCTGCTTTAGGAAAACAGTAACGTTATTGGAGGAGAGATACTGACGAGGGGAGAAGTTTGAAAAGAGCCATAATGCGTTGAAGATGTTATCCCAGCTAACAATCGGAAGTTTTTTGAACGTTCTCATTCTAAAAACGTTCCAAGTGGTCTGGGACGTTTCGTAAAAAACCTGTCTTTTTTGGATGTTTTTTTGTGGATGTTTGGCGACGCCATAAAACGTTTATTGGACGTTTTTAAAACGTTTTTTAGAGTTATAAAACAAATAAATAAAAACTTTTTTAAGAAAAGTTTTAAAACGTTATAAGAAACGTCCAAAAATTGATATTTGCCTAATTAAACGATCTAAATAAATTAAGAAAAAAAAGTAATCGGCTACTATAACGAAGCGGATATGCAAGGAAATCTACATCAAGCATATTCACAAGTTCATTTGACAGACAAAATACTCACCTGTATGGGAATTTGAAACTGGGACCCTTCGAGTTGGAGAATGGAAGACCAAAACTTAACCATCACCAGCTAGACGACCTCATAATATGATGGGTAATTTCTATATATAGGCTGGAGTGTAGCTTGCTAGCAGGAAGAGCGGTTGTCTTTTTTTTCAAAGTGAGTGACCTGATTAAGATAACCCCTTTCTATACCAATGAAATTTATACACCATTAGTGCGACAGAATTAAAGGCCACGTCACGCTTGAAAATAATGCCATGCCCCCCTTTAAAATAAAACAAATAGACATAATGAAACGTTATGCGATTTCGTTTTTATCTAGTGGTGTTTTGAGTACTTGCAAAGTTTTAGGACATTTTAGTACATTTGCTAGAGTATACAGATATACTAAATCATATGTACCACCCTAAACCGTATAATGTGGACATATGGCGCGACGTTTTAAATAACGTTTAAAAGGTCTTACAGACGAAGATGTAAGAGACGAATGAAAACCTTGCCAAAACGTTTTAAAACGTTTTTACAAGGTTATAATACGAAGACGTCGTAGAGACGTATCCAGAACCTAGCCAAAACGATTTATAAAAGTTGTGTACACGCTCTATTAGACGAATCGAAATAGACCAAGCCAGAAACCTACCCAAAACGTTTTAAAAAACGTGTATTTATCAGCGTCTTATAGCGAAGATGATGAAATAGATGAATGTGAACCTTGACCAAAACGTTGTTTTTAAAAACGTTCTTTCAAGGTCTTATAGACGAAGACCGTAATAGACGAATCTGAATCTCAGACCTACCAAACGTTTTGTTGTTTGCCATGGGATATAGTCTTGGTAAAAACCGTTTTGTAAACGTTTTGGACGTCATAGAACTGTGCTTAATTTGCTGCAAGCTTAGTCCAAAACTTCGACGTTCTTGTAAACGTTATTAAACGTTTATTAAGACGACGACGTAGCGGACATATAACAACGTTTTGTGAAGCGTTTAAGACGACGACATAGCGCCACCGACCCTTATAATAAAAACGTTTTGTAAACGTTTATTAAAGACCAAGACGTTTATGAGCGGGACATAATAAAACGTTTTGTGAACGTTCTGAAAAAGTTTTGTTTTGCTTGGAAAACTGCTGAGATATTTGCTACGCCAGACCAATTACAGTTAGCATTCAGAACTACCATTCAGTCAGGGACAGGACCCTTTTTGACAGGCTTACTGTATTTGCGAAACGATAAAACGAAACGAAACGAAACGTTGGAAGGTTTATTAGACCAGAGAATATTCTATGATTAGACCAAAAAGTGTGCAATTTATAGAAAACCGCAAAACCTTGTTTTGACTTGGTACAATCGTAATCGTTCACCATAGAAAAAACCCGTGCTTTGACGTTCTGTCGTGCACGAATGGAAACCTACTAAATCATCAATTTATTACATAAGACGTGCAGATTCGGCTGCTTAGTCACTTCAGGTGGGATCTTATACATGGTAAGCATTCCAAATATGTAAAAACCGGGGTTGTTGGAGAAAAATAGAAAAATTGAGGGCGCTTCTTTCTGGAAAATCTCCTCGTTGTCTCTTTAAACCATGATGATTTTTCTTTCTGTTTAGCAGGCACCTTGTGTGAAAAATGAATAAGTGTCCAAATTACCACTCAAATTAGTATTATTTAGATAATCTAAATTATATCCCGTTTTGTTCGCGCAACATGAAAAAACCCCTTTGTTGGGTGGCCATATAAAAACAATATTTTCTATATTGCAGAGACAAAACAGGGACATAACACAAATTATCATTTAGTAGACATGAATACTTGAAGTGGTAAGCAGGAAGTAGATTAAGATTTCATTTGTTTTTTCTTGGAGATCGGTAGAGCCACAGTTAGAGTTCAAATCCCAGAATTTCCAATTAAAAACCAGTATGAGATAAGTAGGGCCTAGGCCAGTCTCCACAGAGGCTACAAAGTTACCAAGCAACAAGTTGGGGATTAATTGCACAGCAACATAAACTTAAAGGCACTATCAGTGATTTAATTGCTATTCAGAAAATCGAAAAAAAATCATCAAAAATCAGATTTTTGCTGTATGTAACAGTATAGGTGTCATAACCATACCATGGAAATGATAGGACCAGAAGCAACCTCTAATAAGGACAAAATCGACAATTTTAGCATTACTGTATCCGTTCGGACTATTACAACAAGTAATTGAATAGAGATTCGTATCTTTGAACACTGCCGTTTTCTTCCTTTTCTGTTAATTTTTCGGTTGAAAGAAGTAATTACGAGATTCCTAGACTTGCCCTTCACTTGTAAACTATCCTGCAAATTTCAGGTATTTTGATCATTCGGATAAATCACTGACAGTGGCTTTAAGTCATTATAGATCTTCTATAAACCAGCTGCCATTCCAAATGCCCAACAAGACACTACACCAGGCGTCAGTGATTCAGTAGTCTTGCCTGTGCAGTGTGCAGTAAGATGAATTTAGGCAGTGTAACTACTGTAGGCGGTCCCCGGGAGAAATGCTTTACATTGGTAAGCTTACAAATTGTAAAAAACGGGGTTCGAGAAAATTGGGGATCTTCTTGCGGGAAATCTCCTAATGTCTCTTTAAATATATGAATTTGGGATCTAGAGTAGATATCAAAAAAATTAAGTTTGCAAAAAGTGTGAGGTAAGCGCAAGGTTCATTTGAATTTTCCGTCTTTTTGCCCATTTTCCGTGTTTTGAAAACAATGTTTTGCCACTAACTTGCAGCCCAAATAACAAATCTCATTTTTTATTGCTGGTCATTTTTCGAAAAATTGTGAAGGTAACACCAAGTGGGTTAGGGTATGGCCGCCAAAGTCGAAGGGTAAGGGGGGGGGGGGGTTGCCACCAACACTGAGAAAATTTTCCGTAAATTACGGAAAATTTCGGCCAGCAGGAATTTCCAGCCTTTTAGGGAAATTACAAGAATTCTGTCCATTAACGGAACTTTGACAGTAATTTTAAGAAAATTTGTCTCATATTAGGGAATAAAAATGTCTATTTTAACGAAATTTTCGTAATTTAAATTACGGACGTAAAAAAAGTACGGAACATTGCTGCCAGAAATTTTTGCAATTTTCCGTAAATTAACATTTTATGTTTTTTATTTTTATTGTTTTCTAAAACAGATTTTCGTAAATTACGGAAAACCTGTTTTCTTAATTGACGGAAATTTCTAACAGTGGAAGGATAAGTTTCGGGTGCATTTTTGAAAATATCTGCTCAGTCTGCTCTAACTCCATGTTTATGATACAATAGTCCATTTGACATGGCAATCAATTAGAGCTGAAACCGCATGAAAATCTGATATTCCTAACTTTTTTAGCGCAAAATTTGGATTTCGGCCTATTTTCCTGTGGAAAATGTCACTTGTTGCCGACCTCCCATGCCGAACTCGCGGACTTGATGACGTCATTGTGACGCCATACTTGGTATGTTGGTACTTAGTTTGGTATCAATGGAAAGAGGAGGACCATAGTTATCCACTGGTATCAAAATCATAAGCATCGGGGTTTTATAACGCAATTCTCGAGAGGGTGGTAATTAACCCCCTTTCTTAGAGTAATCCGTGTACACACACAAAAAAAAAGATTGGTAAAGACGGTTTGGAAATCCCAAAGGGTTATGGAGTATCCTCGCTGCCAAACGGTCATTTCCATAACGTTCACTTAAGATTTAAACATTCGCCTTTAGCCTACCGCCGCCTGCGTGACCCCTAGCTTAGACTAATAAGAAGCGTTTCTTTAATGTCGACTTGCCATGACTACCCATAATCCTCACGAGTTGATCATTCGCAATGCAAAAAAATTGCGGAAATTTTGCTGCAACTTTAACCCTTTTTTACAAAAAATCTAGGGGGTGTCCACGAAAGATTATGTCACCCATTTGATATGAATTATGTCTATAGAGATGACAGTTGTGTTTTGAGGTGGACACCCCTAGGTTTAATGGCATTTAAATTTGTCTGTTCATTTAATGTGAAAGCATGTGGTGTAAGCAAAATTGGCGATGCCGATTTCAACTTACCCTGTGGCCAAGTTGAATCGTTGTTACACGATTGTAAAACGTGTACACTGTGACATGGGCTTCGGTCAGTATTGTGTGTACACAGCATGTACCATTGCCTATGGGACATAATTTGTTACGCGGCTGGCAGCCAAAACGGGTCATTATGTTAGTGCGCAACGCGTGCTTTCGAAAACAACGCGTTGCTTATGAAAAGCAACCCGTTGCTTAGTCAGCCAATAGGAGTAAAGTTTTATCCAACGCGTTGCTTTGCAAAGCCAAAAGGGTCATTGCGTATTGCGGCAACGCTTTGCTTTCGAAAGCAACGCGTTGCTTATGAAAAGCAACGCGTTGCTTAGTCAGCCAATAGGAGTAAAGTTTTATTCAACGCGTTGCTTTGCATTGCTTTGCTAAAGCAACGCGTTGTTTTCGAAAGCAACGCGTTGGATAAAACTTTATTTACTCCTATTGGCTGACTAAGCAACACGTTGCTTTTCATAAGCAACGCGTTGCTTTCGAAAGCAACGCGTTGCTACAATACGTAATGACCCTTTTGGCTTTGCAAAGCAACTTGTTGGATAAAACTTTACTCCTATTGGCTGACTAAGCAACGCGTTGCTTTTCATAAGCAACGCATTGCTTTCGAAAGCAACGCGTTGCCGCAATACGTAATGACCCTTTTGGCTTGCCATAGACGTACCGTATACCCGGGGACGGGATCACATAATGAAATGGATATTGGTGTAAGGCTGGCGCTTCCAAACCCGGGGGCATTCGGTGACAGAGGCCTCAAATAAATAGGGGCACAGGGTGAGAGACAGCCAAAAATGCCCCAAAATAGGGTTTTTTTTCGGGTGACAAATTTGTATGCAAACTCTTCAAAAACATGCGGTCTTTTTAGAAAATTTTGCAACTATTCACCAAAACTAGGGGTCTTTGGGTGAAAATTTTCAAAATTCCCCCTAAAAAAAAAAAAAAAAAAAAAAAAAAAAAAAAAAAAAAAAAAAAAAAAAAGCTAGCGGGAGACCGCGCGAAGTGCGGGCCTCCCACTAGTTAACATAATAGCAGGCAAGTCTTTTGTCCTCTTTCAATTTATGTCAATATGGGAAATCCAGGTGGCATTTCTTTTCAATAGTAGATAACTCTTTGTAAGCAAAGTATTGTCATGTTATGTAAGCACGGATTCGGGTCAATATAGTTATAAAAGAAACTTTAAACTCAGGAACTGGCAACCATACATTACATTGTTATGCGTTCCCGACATACAGTGCAAAATACCAAAAAAAAAAAAAAAAAAAAATACCATCGTACTGCAAATGTCACGTGTTGTGTGCCATGTAACTAAGTCTAGCCATAATGAGTCACGCAGCCCCTACCTTTAGATGTTTAGCCAAGTCTTTGTCTGATGTTTGAAAGAGCGCCCCCATATCGTGTAACCTTAAGTCTTTGATAAAGACTAGCACTCAGATGACGCCGGATGTAATTGCTGCCGATTTGAATTCAAAGTTGGCATGTCCTACCCCCCCGAAAAATCTTGATACACAAACAAACGCCATTGCTTTAGTTAAACAAACAATCTATTACTCCTCTTCAGCTTCGTACCGTTTCTTTGTCACAAAATACTTTAACTCCGGCCAATATTTCTAGGGATCCTGATTTGCCTCCGGCCGCCACCGGCACCCCGAATGTACAATTTCCCTCTGACTTAGGCCTAACTCTTCCACACCATCTGATAACACTCCCAGTTCTCCACATACAGTTTCCCATGTGTCTACTATCGCTTGGGGTCAAGCCGCACACCTGAATATATCATCAACCGTCCGCCAATGATTTATCTGAGTCTGAAACAAGCCTTTCTAAGGGTCTGAGTTTTCTGCCTACGCCACGTTAGTATCAATAATCTGAAACTCAACAGGACCTTGATGTTTTTGTCGACGGATCGGGACACTTACGACTTCTCTATTTCGGACAAAAAACAAAGAAGGAAGAGAATTCCGTTCCCAAGAAACCATTTTAAGCCTCTTAAGCATCTGGATATCCTAAATAAAGTAGCCAACCACCTTGAGATCTTCCTGACTAAGTCTGCTTTGATAAAACAAATCAAAAATTTTTCTTTTTTTATTTATAAAATTAATTATGACAGAGTATATTGTCGGGGACAGAATCAGGCGACCAATTGCGCGTCTGACAGGTCGACGTAACTTGAGATGCAAGAACAAATGTCGGCCGTGAAGAATTCAATCAATCAATCAAACTTTATTTCAATATCAACATCAAATATACAATATATAGAATATAATTATGCATAATAAACAAAACAAATAGTAGCAATATAGAATAGTAATATAAATTATGCCTGATCAGCAATGTTGATTGAGATGAGGACACTGCTAAACCGCTTAGCGTGGGATTGTAGTGCCCTTGAAAAAAAATGTTACAGTAATAAACTGTGATAAGTGGCATAATTGAACATCATTTCCCAGGAACTCTATTGGTAAAATCGATTAATACAAACGACAATAAGTAGAGTTTGCAAAGGGCAAATTTTAATAAAGAAATTGTATTATTGTATGAAGCCGATAGGGTGGGAAAATGGTCTGGATTTTAAAACCGACAAATCATAGACGTGGCGGTCAACGTAACAAACGAAAGGAAACAACAACAAAACAGGACAAAGACCGAATGTAGACGTACGACTAACCTACTGCAAAATAAAAGAACAGGACAGACAGAATAAACAAGTATAAACCGACCTGAAAATTTCAACTGAAAACCAAAAGTTGAAAGGCGAAAGAAATGATAACAGAGTTATGGAGAGAGGTCATTGTTGTAGAAACTGATGAGTTATTTTTTAAGTTAGCTTTGAAAGACGCAAAGAGGAAGGGTGAATTTTTTAGGTGATTTCAGGATAGGTTTTTCCAAAATATAGGGCCTTGAGAACTTGGGTGTTTCTGGCAAAAAACTGTGTTCGTTTTCTTGATGAAAAAGTCTTGGCCACGTTTAGTATTATAGTGATGAGAAGGTTGTGTCAATGTTCGAAGTCATCAGATATGAGGTAATTGGGGAGGAGATCATGATGAAAACGGAACATAAAAGATGCAAGCTGTAGTTTGTAGATGTCAATAAATCTTCAGTGTTTTGTTTTAAGAGGTATGAAAAAAGGGGGGTCAGTATGAGCAAGCCATATAGAGTTAGTACGTGTTCTTATAATTCTTTTTGAAGTAGATAAGTAGAAATAGCGAGTCAAGATTGGCATTGTTGGAATGTCGGCCCATATCATTGCCACATAGAAAAAATAAGGTTAGATAGAATAAATAAGAGGGACTTATATAATGTTTTCAGTGACTCAGATGGAGAACGGCGAACCCTTACGATGTACCATTGTATTTAGACCTATTTTAGAAACATGTTGTTGGTTTGTGATGTCCATGATAAATGTAATCAAAAGAGTAGGCCTAGAGAAATTTAGTAGTCTCAACTTGTTGAATTTGAATTAATGGATTAACTATTTAAGCTTAGGTTGTAATGTTTGGCGTGTGACTGTGCTTATTTTTTAAACCATGTAATAGTTTTTTAATGTTGAGAGATAAAATTTATTTAGTTTAAACAATTGGAAATTTGATTTAATTCAGTATTTATAATTGTTTCCAATGTTTTGGATCATGATGTGCGAATATAAGAATATTGTGTCGTCTGCAAATAAAATAAAATGGGGTTATTTGGACGACAGATGAGGAAGGTCATTGATATATAATAAGAACAAAGGGGTCCCAGAATAGATCCCTGTGGAACTCCACATATGACCATTTGTGTTTCAGATAAGAGTGTTGAATGATGAATCCTTTGTTTTTCTACCAGAGAGGGTGGTAATTTTTAATCCAACTGTTGGGCAAGGCCTCTGATACCATATTTATTGAGTTATGAAGAAAAGTCATGGTTTATGCGTATCAACGGCTTTGCTAAAGATCAAGAAAAATACCCACAATGGTGTGAAGTTTTTGGTCAAGATATTGGCTATGGCGCAATAAAGCTAATTAATTGCCAATGTATGGCGATCTCGTTAGGCCTAAAACCCAAACTTGTTGCGGAGGTGAGTATTATATTGTGACGGGATATGAAGTCAAATACCACGACTGTAAAAATCTTTTCAAGTGAGTTTGGAGATAGCGGGTAGGATTGAAATAGTCTTGTAATTAGTAAAGTCGTGCTTATCACCGAAGACGGTTGTATAAACATAAGCCTTCTTTAAAGGATGGGGACAATTGCCAGTAGAGAAAATGGTTTTATTAAAAATAGGGCAAGGACATCACTTGATGGTGGGAATAATTTGATTAAGAAGATTGTTACTGATTCCATCAGCTGCCCCATGCTTTGCTTGTTTTTCAACTTTGATTTTGTTATTTTGTCAATTTCCGGCAGCAGAAGTTGGATAAATAAAACATGCTATCTGTGGGAGTATTAAAAGATGTCAAGGTGGTGCATAATCATTGGACGGATCAGAGATTTTATCGGCAAGAGATTTACCATGTTGCAAAAAAGGTGTGTAACATTTCTCTGAATAACATTAAACATCGGTTAACACTTATCCCCGTTGTCGTTTTGAAGAAGTCAGGTAACTTTGATTTCTTATTGAAATCCAAGTGTAGTTCGTTAAGTATTTGCAACACTTTTTAGTATATTTTTATTATTTTCAATTTATACTTATGTATGATTTTTACTGAGTCGAAGTAGAAGATTAAGTTGATTGTGGTAGTTTATTTCTAGTTAGTTATTATTAGGTGTCGGTTTAGCAATATAGTTTTGTAAATATCCTTTGTGTAAGTGATTTAATTAGGCCTTTGGATCCAAGGTTTTTGGGTGAGTTACGTCTAGAGATAATTTTGGTTTTTGATGGACAGTGAATATTGAAGAGTTCTGTAAGTTTATTGTACAACATGTAGGCTAAGTCTGGATCGGATTGTCTTAATGGAATTGCCCAATTATAAGAGAGAGGGCATTTTTCAGACATTTTGGATGTTATGGGCTTGAGTTGACGTGACGCTCTTTGACAGCGGTGTAGATGGTCATTATAGGCCTATGTTTCTTGAGTAAAAAGAGAAAGATTGGAGAAAGATTGGGTTTGAATGATCAGAGAGTGGTCTTGTGATTATACACCTGAACTGGATTGGTTGTCAAGTCATTCATTGGTTAAAATGTGTCGATGAGAGTTGCCCCAGTCCAATTTTGAAATTATTTATTGCCAATCCGGTTGGCCCTGTCAAGCATGGGAGGAAATCACTGCGAATAGAACAAAAGTTGACTAAAATCTCTGACTTAGAATCAGTGTTATGTGTCAGCAGGTCAAGGTTATAATCCCCATTATATAACATTTCATTTTTTCATTGGAAAAATTGTATCAGAAACTCTAGTCATTGCAACTGGAAGTCATTGAAATGACATATTCAGGTTTATAAATTAATACCAACAATAAGTTGATGGAGTAGGTGTAAATTAACCAAAGAGAGCATCACAGTCAGAACAGTTAAGCAAAAGGTCGGGACGGTTACTGTAATTTATGTTTAGAGTTAATAAATTAAGGAAACGCCGCCTCCTCTCCTGTCCTGCCTTATACAATTCTCCAAATGCGAAATCACCAATATTAATTAATGACGCGTCAATTCGAGGTAAAACAGGTTTCAGAAAAAACCATATATGTCAAAATGTTGATGGAATAGATAAGAAATTTACAATGTCATTGGAATGTTTTATTAAAGGACTTCTAATGTTTTTTGAATGAAATCAATGACAGGTTAGAATTACTAATGTTAGGTTAGTGGGTGTTTATGTTGTCGCTGGTATAGTATTTATTTACACGGGATAATGTTGGAGTTGGTCACATCAGTTTCATCAAAGAGGTCTTTAGAATGATTTATAGAGCTGTTAAAGGCAAAAATGGTTTTGAAAGGTTAAATTATGTAAAGAAAAAAAATCAGTCATGACAAAATACAGACAACAACTTATACTAAGAACATACAAAAGGACGAGACAACGTCGAAGTAACAGACATACACAAAAAAAGACTAAAAGAAATTCACTTAATACCTCTAGACAAAGGGTGCAGCCCAGGGGTTGCTTAAAGTGGGGTTAAACTTAAATACCGAAAATTTAAAATGACTTCTAAGAATTTTAAGGAGGGAAACAAAAGTGGATGCTTTTTTCACCGTCACGTAGCCAAGGGAGGTGAACGGAGCTCAGTGTGTTAAAATAAAGAAACAAATATCAATACGTGAAAATGTCTGGGCAAAAGCAAAAGCAACAAAACAAAGCACAGGGAGGATATAACTTCAAATGCACGCTTTTCAGAAGTGTAATATAAGATATATGTAACATTTAAAGCTTATGCACAGAAAGTTTTGACATGTTTTGAATTTTTAATCATTTCTGTAACACATGCCCCCGCTCATACTACACGTTTAAACCAATCACGGTCTGCGTCGCGATGATTGACAAACCTGACATAGGCGCAAGTGGTCGGGTTTAATTCTGTCCCTGCTATAGCAGGCCTATTGTGTCAGGGTGCGCATGCCCTACTACTCAGATCTCGTTCATTGTAGCTCATTGTTACCATCTACGACCCCTTATGGAATCACTCACTTCTATTACAGGATACTACCCACACTTCATTAAACACAAAATCTCAATACCGACACTCCCTTTACTGTGGTACTCTTCTTGTTTCAGCAGACGCCACTGCCCTCTACACAAACATTCAGACACAATGATGGGTTAGGTTACTTGCCAGTAAGGAGTATATGAACAAACGTCAACACACACACGGCCTCCCACTGACAATCTCACAGACTTCTTTTCCGGAAGCTCTTTTAGCTTCAATGGCAAATTCTACAAAATATTAGCCAAAGGATGGAACATGCGCAACACCTTCCACGGCCAAACATCTTCGTGGGAATCTTATAGAAGATAAAATCTAACTATTTTGACGCTAAACCCGTCTGGGCTCATGGGAAACGTTTCGTAGACGACATCCATTTCTTATGGATTGAACGGTTGAGGACCCTTGGAATTTCCATATTTTCTCAGCAACAAACTTTCCATCCCACCAGCAATCACCTCCAAGCTTCTATTTAAGTTCCTTTCTTAGATACATTCATCACTGATAAACGGTAATATTCAAACTACTCTGTATACCCAAACCTACGGATATAAACATCCCTACCTACTTCCCTATCCTTTTCCATCCTACTCTTTTCGAATTTTAGATATGTAAGTTCATATTTCTATAAAACTTCAATTGCAATATTTAGAATGTGACTTTTGGTCAATGGCCTGTTTGGACGATTCGTGACGACGTGGGGATAGCCCTGACCTGAATCACATTTTTGAGATCTGTGTGTAAGCTTTCTCTTTTCCCTATTCAGGGAGGTGACTACAACCAAAATAAACAAACTGAAAGATCGCCCACAAAGATGAAGTACACATGGAAAAAAAGGAGCTTGGAGGGAACAAATAAGGGAGAGAAATGATGTACAGATCAGAAAAAAAAAGACAAATTAAAATACTTTATCACGTGCGATATAACACTATTTCTGATGAATGCTGAACGGGAAAGAAGGCTGCTGTAAGACACTCTCTTCATCAAAACAAATTCAAAGCAGGGGTGTTTCCCCCCCCACCCCTTTATTTTTGTTAAACATCCAATTCAGAAGGAGGATTTTTGAAGAATGTTAAGGTGATTCCAAGGTGGTAACTTGCAACAAAGGTGGTGTTACGGATGTTGGCAATAATTCTATTTAGAACAACGTCTCAAACTATCAGAGTTTAGATTATTTGATTCTCACCATACGTAATGATCAAACTTCGATAGTCAGGTCAATTTTGTTGGATCGCTTTTTTCACTCTCATCCTTCGGCTGGGGTTCACTGCCTTGAGCCGAAGGAATGTGCAATTTGATCACTAAAAGTTTAGAAGTAGCCGGTTGCCAAACTGAACGTTCACCAACAAACTGCAACTGGTATTCGTTAAGTGTCATATGGTATGGCATAGGACCTCACCAGTAAGAGATTGTTGAAACATTGTTATTGTACCTGCTCTCTCACTTTTTGGATCAGAAAGAGAAAAACTACGTATCTTATCTGGTATTAAAGCCGTAACACGATCAAAGTTTACCAACCGAAACTCAATCACACGAGGAAGGGCCATGTGTATCTATCAAGAGGAATGGATTGTACCATATATTTAACAGGTGGTTCTTGTCTGCACTGAGTTGTTTAATCCTAATTATTGCAAAACGTAGGTATTAGTCAAGGTAAGTTTGTCCTGTTTTTCTCTCCATCCAGAGTTATTTTCATGGTTTATGCATAGCTTTTTGGTATATACATGTGAGTAAAAAAAACCTACATTAAGAATAAAAATAATTAAATAGTTAAGAATTATTTAAGCTACAAAATGTTTGCATTGGTTCTAAAGAGTGGATAAACTGGCTGTCAGAAAACGTTTATTTGGGTCATTTGGAGCATTTTGGAGAAGAAGTAAAAGTTATGCCTATTTTGCTGAGAGACTTAAAAAATCATGTTTGTCCGATTTTGAGCCAAACAAAGATGCATCGTGTTACATAGAGCTGCGCTTCCGGCAGTGATTTGAGTAAAAAAACATTTAACACCAAAATTATTGCTAAACCAATAGAAGGTGCGGGAAAATTGAAGGATTATAAAAATAATTTCCCGACAGATTACCAAAGAAAAAATGACTGAGTGAAAAAAAATTCAATTTCCCAACTAAGAAAGTCAAGATAAGCTGGTGTGTAAGACCACAGTTTATTTCGGTTCAGCACGATTCATGGTTTCTAACCTACAACGAAACGTGGGAGCCAAAGTGAAACCATAGGAAGTTTTGTATTCGCTTGAAAAAACAAAATTGGATATTGAAATTTTTAAGTTTTAATTCCAATTATTACAGAAAGAAAACTTCAGCTTTTAGTTCTTCTCGAATTATGGGACGCCGATTACACTGATTGTGCAAAATAATTACCTTAGCGATTTAAAAAAAAAGTCTTAGGCAGTTTGCATGATGTTCATGAACTGCGACATTGATATGGATGATTTTCAATAAGGACTCTTCTGAGTTTGACAATGGATAATTGAATTTGTGAAGATATTTAGTATATTAGGTTACACAAAGGACGTCCTTTTCATTCAAATTGATGTTTGTGGAGAAGAAACGATACCATTGCACTTGCATGTTGTGATAATGTCTTTGCTATAATTGTGTATGGTGTCCGTCTGTGTCGGTTCTCTCCGCATGTATGGTAAATCGGCCCCCACCAAACAAAATTTTTTTAGAGTTCCTCTCCGCAAAATTGGCAATAGTTTCTGAATTAAGTCCAGAACGCGAAAGACACCAAATAAATCTTCAGATAGCCTGTTTATCCCTGTAAACACACCAAAGCAAACATGCAAGCAAAAATAACGTTTTTTAACCTTTGAAGAAAGAAAAAATCTTTCCTTAATGTAGCGTTGTTATTGACTCACACTGTATGCTGAGTTCGCGATTTAGGCCAGTATATCATTTCTAAAGAAGTGTAAAAATCTTACAAGAAGAAAGGGAATGGGTACGGAGGAGGAACAGGACGGAGAGGCAGGAAAAGCGGAGGAAGGAAGCAGCGTCGGGGGGTATGGTGGTGGTGTGGCAATTGACTGAGTTTTTTTCATTTAGTGTATTTTCATCGGATTAAAAAAAAATCTACATATTTAAATACGAATTCCCCAAGGCTCATACTTATAGCGGAATTGTAGCCACTGGCCAATATGTGACTTTTCGTAGTCTTTAACCCAATGGCAAAGGCCAAAGGCTATACAACTGCCCCAGCGTAAAATATCTAGGCACACACCCGCAACAGCAATGTACACGATTTTACGGGACCCCCTATGTTACTACGAAAAGACAATGGAGTTCATGGATCACATTAATGCCTGACTTGAGATTAGAGCAATCCAAAAGCAAATGGGACTATTGGAAAAAATCAAGCAATTGTCGTGTACACGTTAAGAAGACTGACTGAAAATCAATTAGTTTCACTAATGATGTCACTGGTAGTGTCATTCTTTTTTCTGGCCCTGTTTATTGGAATGGAAGTCCATAAAGTTTGGAGTAGGGTGATCAGTCCATTCATGGGACCTTTAAAGTCAAAAAATAAGCTGATTAACGATGTGTCAAAGTTTATGCTGCGTGGAACAAAATTCTCGTAGTCAAACAAATTTGCCGTAACATGTATATCCCTCTTACACAGAGACTCTTGAAAAGTATCTTTGATCGGACATAATTTAAGAATTGGGGCCATAAAAGTTAGTCCATTGCTCTTTGAAAAGAACAAAATCGGAAACGAGGGAATGAATTTAAGGTGCATCGCACCGGTCGATTTTTTTTGAACTGGAGTGTTCTACAATAAAAAAAAGCCAAGGGACAGCAGACTTTGATGAGGGAAAGCTCTATTTTAGTTTTGCAATTCACGTATATTGATGGTCATGAAACAAGGAAAAGAACCCGACACTTCTATTCAATTTTTTTGGACGGTATTCATAATAAGACGGTTTCTTCTGATTGTTTGGTATATAATAAATTATGCTTTGTGTATACAGTTGGAGAGTGTCCAGTCAAACTTATATAAACGGGTAATTTAAGGAAATTGAGGAAAATCGATTGAGCTTCGATCGTAAAAACGGAGCTTAATTCTAAATGTGCTTCATGTTTTGTGAAAAGAGACAAAAAAAAATTGAATCCTGAATCTTGAATAATATTTGATAGTTGATAATAGATTCCGAATTTTCACTCATTTCGGTAAATACATAGAACTAGTGCTGGACGCTGATAGCAGGGGAATTAGTGTAAGCGTGTGCGCCTTCCGGATAAATGTGAATTTTTGCATACAAGTAACTTTAGGCATGGTAATCCTAAAATTGATGGAAGCCACTTGCCCACCCCCCTTAATGGCCCAGCTTGGGTTCAAGGTTATACAGGGGTACAAAAATTTTAAATGTTCTGATGTGTTAATAAAAAGACCCCATGGTGTTTGTTCTGGTCACAAGGATTCGAGCTAGTTAAAAGGGTATAGTTTACACTATCTATGGCTTATAGTTCCCGAGTTATGGGGTTTTAAAAACTGTATAAAATGGTTTTGATGAAACAGTCAATTTTGGTTGTACAATATTAATTTTTAAAAGTTAAAAGTTGCTTTGATTCAGTTTAATTGTTGGTGCAAATGTTTCCTTAGCTTAAAGGGATGAAAATAGGAATAGTTGGCCTTATCTGTTTATGCTTAGGTTTCACGTATCCAACAAAATAGGTCCCAGGTCAATTAGAATCCAATAGATGCAATAGCCGTTGACTTTATTCGCCATTTTCGGTAATAACCATACACGTAATGATAGTCAAAACTATCCTATATTTTTCCATTCTATTGAGCTAAACCAACAATTTGAACCACATTTTTACAAAATTGGACAACTTTTATTTTTGACCCCGTTCACTGTTAAAAATATTTCCGTCAAATTTACCGGAAATTTTCTGGCAGCAGTATTTCAGTCATTTTAAGGGTAAATTTACAGAAATTTCTGTCAATGAACGGGAACTTTGACAGTAATTTTACAAAAACATTGTATCTATTACGGAAAAAAAAAAAACAAAATGTGTATTTTAATCAGAATTTTTCCGTAACTTTAAATTAGGCAAACCAAAAAAAAAAATTCCGAAATATTGCTGTGCCAGAAATTTTGGAAAATATTTCGTAACTTTCTTCCTTTTATTCCTTCTTTCCCTTCATTACATTTTTTATGTTTTTGTTTTTTATTCTTATTGTTTTCTAAAAACAGATTTTCAGTAAATTTACGGAACATCTGTTTCTTAATTTACGGACATTTTTAACAGTCGTTACAACCAAAATTGACCATTTTTTACAGTTTTACCCAATAATTCTAAACTATAAGTACAGTAGTATAATAAACCCTATACCTTTTGAATCATTTTAACCAGACGAACATCATTGTGTGCTTTTTAACAAACTCGGAACATTGTTAAAAATTTTACCCCCTGTGTAACCTTGAATACCAAGCGGGGGGACAGGGAAAGGGCCCACCCTGTGGCAAGGGCTTCATCAAATTTTTTTGATTATCAAAAAAAAATGTATTATAAATATCATGTACAAAATTCACAATTTATCAGGTTGGCATTACTACCCATCCACTAACTTAAGATATGTTTCACTACAGTCCCAATAGCTTGATAATGGGAAATAATAATGGTACAATGGGCTCTAAAATAGTAATTTGTTGCCATTTGTTGTATGCATATTACCTTAGAAAATGAAAATACCCATGAACCATGTACCGATGCAGAAATAGTTCTCGGGGCATCATCTTATTCACAACGTCATTTTATCATGCAGGGTAGGATTGTAGGCAGATTCTTTTGCTACTGTGATCTACCAGAAAAGGGACGTCAGCTACGTTTACAGGCCCAAAGTTCTAAAAAGTTGTAAACAACCACGTAAAGGTTTATAGTAATGAGAGAGAGAGCATCAAGGATACACAAGTGCGCCTGCCCCTTTGGCAAAATTTGTCCGAAAGTAAATGTAAAACGGTCTGTGTTGTATTTTGCTAACGTGAAAAATGTCGGGCACCCTTTCGTGGCCTAGAATCTTTCTGTCGCTTAAAAAATGCCCCCACATGTACATTTATAGTTCCTCTGCTTGTGCAAGTGTGGGGTTTAAAAAAAATAGTTATGCGAACAATGTTTTTTAATCCGACGTCAACTATTTATGTAGGTTTTAATGATGTTCTGTTTTTTGCTTGGTCTCAGTATATGGGGTTCTAGAAAAGGTGGTAGTGAGTTTGTTATTATGTATTACATAACCACCTATTTGGTGTTGAGCTCCTACCCATGCAAAGACATAAAATCCCCTTGGTCTATTTACCAGGACTCTGAATGGCTCATACATTGATATTGCAGGATTGGGAACATCTGAAGGGTCATTAAATGAGTAGTGAAGTGGAACGTCGGCATGGCTCATTACATTTTTGATATGCAGGGATGTCACCTCTGAGTAAGACACAATGCACATAGAAATTCGATATAGTGTATGAACCCATTAAAGCATTTTTACCATATTTCTGTCTGGCTAAGTACGCCATTATAACAATTTGTATGAGCCCAATAAAATGGCCAGTAGATCCCCAGGCATAGGGAGGTTAACCTAGGATGTTTCAAATGGGGAGGAGGGAAACCGTTCTTTTCAAATATGCACTCTGTATCGTTGTCCAGGCAATCCATGTAACCTTTATCCCTGCCGTAACGGAGGGACTGCTTGTTAATAAACATGGTTGAAGCAATCTCTGGACTGTACGAACTCCTGGGAAGGACCTACTTGTGAAGAGAGAAAGCGTAAGGGGTCTTGTTTGGTACGCGGAAGGTCTGGGTTCGATTTCCTCCTCGCTGCGCTCCTGAAAGTTTGACTCTTGTGGTGTACAGGTCGAGTAAATGC
>JAMKCH010077151.1:0-84361 GCA_023653785.1 Ophioderma brevispina | reverse complement strand
TATAGTATTTCCAAGTTTATTTATTTTGAATTGTCTAAAGGCAGCGGAAGAATTACCCCGATTTATTATTTATGTAACGGAATAAATCATAAATTATTCTAACTAACGGGAGCATGCGCACTGTCTTATTTCTTCCGCTGCCCTATTTTGTTTCGCGGGCTTTTTCCTCATTTGCGTCGAGCTCGAGGTCTCCGGCGTATACGCATGGCAACGCACTCCGCCCATCACAGGCGCTTTTTGGTCATGTTGGTTGAAGATCGCGCATTTTAAGACTGCGTGTTTGTGTTGTAGCGGGCGCGGGGAGAGTATTTAGTAAGGTTCTTTTATTAGTATTATATTTTTGTATTATTATTTTGCCTTTATTTTGGATTAGTTATAACGTGCGTTTTTTAATCTGCCGCCAGATGGTGTTAAATTTCAGTGGTAATGAAAAGAGTCAATTAAAGTCAATCCACTTTTGGAAAAAAAGATAAAACTCTTATGATTAAACTTCGAGCCTATATAAATAGAAATACCCTTAATTGTGAGCGTCTAAGCTGAGTTTTGGTAGCTGGTTACGTATTTGGTCTTCCACACGAAGGGTCCCAGGTTCAATTCCCATACCGGTAAGTGAGTTAATTTGTGTCTCGGTCAAACCAACGTGTGAATATGGCTTTATTGTAGATTTCCTTGCATTATACAGAGCAGATAAGTTCTGATTACCCTTTTTTCTCTAAGTATTAGCGTTTTTAATAGGCAATTAATAAAATGTTTGCACTTCTTCATAACGTTTGCACGTTTTTTAAATCGAGTTCTTATCGTTTTTTTTAAGCACGTTTTGATTAACGTCTCACATCGTTTTAATAACGTCTTATAAAACTTTTGAAACGTGAAAAAGGGTATACCACATTCACGTGGTTTTTAACGTGTTTAATAAATGCGTCAAAGTGACCAATTTTACAACGTTTTTAACGCTGTCACAACGTCATTTGGCTAGCTGGGATGTTGATCGATTTATTGACATATAGATTAAATGCCCTGTGGGTAGTGTCCCGCAGGTTGGTGACCTATGGACCCTTGTGACCTCGTGTGACATTTTAAATGGTCTCCGAATGATAACAAATTGTTGGGTATCCACATTGTTATTCGATCGAATTTTCATGGGACACTTAGATACAGTGGCACTTGGGTAGTGTCCCACATGATATTGACCCTATGTGACCTTTTGTGAACCTCAGTGACCTTACAAATATAGAATTATAACAATGCTTGGCGTTCAACATAATGTCGATCGATTTCTGACACTAGATACATTGGCCCTTGGGTAGGGTTCCCAATGTGGTGACCTCATGTGGACCTTTAAATGGTAAGAAATTTAAAATTCTGTGTATCCACATAAATGTCGATCGATTTTGACACGTAAATAAAAGAACCGTGGGTAGTGTCCATAGTGTGGTGCCTCATGTGAACTGTGTAACCTTAAAATGGTCAGAATATAAAATTTACTTGGTGACCACATATGTCTCGATAGATTTCTATGACACTTAGATAGAATGACCCTTTGCGGGTAGTGTTACTAAATGTTGGGGACGGCAATGACCTTAAATTGGTCAGAATTATAAATCTGCTTGTGTATCCAATATTGGATCGCATTTTCTTGACATAAGATACATTGGCCCTTGGGTAGTGTCCACATTGTCGTGACCTTTATGACCTTAAAATGGTCAGATTATGAATTGCTAGGGGTATCCACATATGTTGACCGATTTTATGACACTTCGATACAGTGGGCCCTTGGGTAGTGTCCAATGTTGATGACTCAAGGTGATCTTTGGACCTGAAAAGGTTCAGAATTATAAAAAATTCTTGCTAGTGTATCCCCACATATGTCGATCGATTTCTATGAAACTTAGGTAGAATGAACATTAGTTAGTGCCCACATGTTGGTGACCTCATGTGACCCTGAAAATGATCAGAATTATTAAAATTGCTAGTGTATCCACATATGTCGACTCGATTCTATGACACTTAGTAGAAGGACCCTGGGTAGTGTCCACATGTTGGTGACCTTCTTAAAATTGACAGGAATATAAAATTGTGGTGTATCCCACATATGTGATCGATTCTATGGATACTAAGATAGAAGACCCCTTGGAGTAGTGTCCCAATTTTGTGACCTCATGTGACCTTAAAATGGTCAGAATTAGAAATGAAATTGCTTGGTGTTGTATCCACATATTTGATCGAATTTTTGACACTTAGATACAGTGGCCCTTTGGTAGCGTCCCACATGTTGATGAACCCTCATGTGACTTTGTGACCTCATTGCGACATTAAAATGGTCAGAATTATAACATGCTTGGTTGTAATCCAGTATATGTCGATCAATTTCATGACACTTAGATACATTGGCAATTGGGGGCTCGTGTCCAACATGTTGGTGACCTCATGTGGACCTGAAAATGGTCAGAATTATAATATGCTTGATCTATCCACCTGTCGATCATACATGTTTGCTGCCGCAATGTAACCTCGCGTTTGTGACCCTTAAAAATGGTCAGAATTATATAAAATTGTTTGTGTATCCACATTTGTTTATCGATTATATGTGCAATTCTAATTCCCCCCCCCCCCCCCACATGTTGGGACTCATGGACCTAAATTGATCAGAATTATAAAATTGCTGGGTGTATCCACATACGTTGATCGATTCCTATGACACTAGATATACTACCCTTGGTAGTGTCCACATGTTGGGGACCTCATGTGACCTTATGACCTCATTGTGACGAAAAATGGTCAGAATTATAATATTGCTGGTTATCCACATCATGGTGATCGATTCATGACACTTAGACCCGTGGCCCTTGCCTTGGGGAGATGGTCCCACATGTTGGTTTGACCTCGCGTGACTTTAAATTGTTCAGAATTATAAATGCTGGTGATCCACATATGTCGATCGATTTTCATGAACACGTAGATAAAACGTGTGCATAGTGTCCCCAGGCGTTGGTCTCCTATGGGACCCTTGTCCTCATTTAAAATCACGATGGCCAGAGAGACAATGCATTCGTTGAACGCTGTATTTTTTAATCATTTGGGACTTTTATGCTCCCCTTTTTTATTAGCAATTTTAAAAATGCCTTATTTTTTAATTTTTTAGTTTTTTGATTTTTTTAATATTTGTATTTTTGACAGAATAAAGTCCAGTTTGAGAAGATTCTGGTCAAATTTACGAGATTTTCCAGTCAAATTGACTAGAAAATCGTAAGATCACATGTTCAGTCAAAAGTGACGAGGTATTTTTCAGAGTGTAGTCAATAGAAGTTGAAGATTTGATTTGACATTACTGATGCATCTTTTGAAGCATATGTGAAACTATTACATGGGAAAATTCTAAAACTAATGAAACAAAAAGCTGAAATTGAATTTCAACATTCTTCAAATGGAAACGCATGTGAGATAAATGTGAAAATCTCAGAGCCCGGATCGGATCACTCAGAGATCATCTTGTATTCTTGCTTTAATTATCATTAACCTTACATGATAATGGTTTAATTCAAACCTACAGTAGCACCTTTATGTGCCATAATGACAATATAGGCCACCGTTTGCCACTACTTTGTATTATGATGTCAATGCGTTTTCTTTTTAAATAATATACTTTAAAAGTAAAAACCATACTTATTTTTTGTGTAGTCTGCAATGGAGTGCAGAAGACCTCATACTTAATCAAAATTCGTAGTCCCCTGGGGTATGGTATGTTTGTGTCGTATGACGTTGTGTATACAGTATGTGTGTATATATGTATGTGTGTGTGTGGTTCATGCATGAATGCATGCATCTCCACAAGCAAACGGCATAATTATAAGATGAATACTGCTAGTTGGGCAATGGTCGGCAATGAATTCGGTGAGGTGTGGTCAACATTCAGTTGCAACAAATTTTTGAAAGTCATTTGAAAGTGACATTCTGACCAGTATCCAAAGTCAAATGGTTGTATGATCATGAAACTTGGTAGGTCCGATTGTGGTGATTGAGGTCACGTATGCATTAAACAAAATGGAAAATATCTGAGTACTATCTATCTATCTATCTATTTATCTATGCACCATGTCCCATAGGACGTGGGCTCCTCGAACAAAGTTAGCCACATCTATTCCTATCTGCGCTGCCAAAATGACTTGTGGAAGGTGGTGCCAAATTGATGTCATCTTCCAATCTCTTTTGGTCTGCCCTGTCTGTTTGTGCCTTCGACAGTTTCCATAAAAATGCGTTTGGGTAGGCGGATGTTGTCATTATGATCACAAGTGACCAAACCATGTCAGCTGTGAGGCGTGATACGAGCTAGGATCCAATTTGGTTGAAAGTGGGCAGGAGGCGACTTGACAGAACTTCTTTCATTCGGATCTTATACGTCCAGCTGATTAAGGATTTTTCTGTAGCATCGCATTTCAAATGCTTCCACTTCTTCTGTCTATTTCTTGTGAGGGTCCAGGTGTCAGAGCCATACAGAAGCACTGGGTTTGACTAGTGAATTAACAAGTTGTAATTTGGTGGAGAGTGAGATTGAGATGTCGTTATCACTCCAGACTATCTGTAATTTACCTGTGCTGTTGATGCCAATACTAATCTGCCTTTGATTTCGCTGGTGGAGTCGTTGTGGTGTTAGCGTTACTCCAAATACTTGAATCTGCTAACCTGCTCAAGTGGTGGTGGTGAAACCCATAAGCGGATTCTTTAATGGGAGTGTCATCACGGGAGAGTGAGAATACCATAGCTTTTGTTTTAGGTTTACTGATCCTCCATCCTATGAGTAAACGGTACATTAATGCATAATAGCCCTTGTTTTAAGAGTGCCCCCAAATTTTCAACATTTTGAGATTTTTAACTGGTTGTATTGATAACTGGCTGTAAACTACCTGTGAATGGTCAAGCTCGTAAAAATGGTCTATGTGTCGCAAACGAAGAATTTTGTAATAGAAATATTAATACGGAGAAATATAATTCCAATGGCTGCTGGAAACGAAATTCCAAGGTGAAATAGCGGGGAAAAGCGCCATGTACATGTATACGTAATCCATTGTTGTTTTATTGGCAGGCAAATCAAGTTAGAGGTCATGTCTATAGGTGGACTATTTCATCATGGACGGACATAAACTTAGAATTTCCGGCAGAGCTCGAAAGTACAATCTAGGATCCCAATTTCAATTACAAAATCGCTTATTTTATAATAAATACGCATTTTTAAGCATTCTCGTTCGCAGGTGTAGTTCCCTAGACAATTACCAACATAACTGTGCAAAAAGTTTGAAAATTGGGGTACTCTAAAAAAATGTGCTGTTATTGCTTTAACAAGCACAAAAATCAAACCACTAACTCCACTCAAGCTCCAACACACTTTTCTTATGAAGCTTTAGCACCATTGGTGCTCTTGTTTCAGGGAATTTTTACGCGTCCAGCTGGACGCGTTAGCTCAATCAAAATGTAATTTTACGCGTCCGAAATTGCAAAAAGAGCGTCCTGGACGCCAAAACGCAACTTAGTGCGACCCCTGGTTGGGTGTCGGTTAAGTGTTGGGTGTCAGGTGTCAAATGTTGGGCGTCTGGTTCTGGTGTCAGATGTTAGGTCCTGATGTTGGGTGTCTGTTGGGTGTTAGATATCAGGTGTCATGTTTGGTGTCAGATGTTGGGTGTCAAATGTTAAGGGTCAGTGTTGGATGTAGGATGTCTGGTGTCAGTTTTTGGTGTCTAGTTGAGTGCGAGTTGTCTGGTGCCAGGACTCAAGTGTAGGGTGTCTGGTTCCTAGTTTCTGCAAGGTTGTGCATATTTACATTTTCAAAATGAAATGTGTATAGTAATAAAGGACACAGGATTCTGAAAACAAAATAATGATAAAATTGGATGGATTTTTTCTTCACAATACTCCCAAGTAATTGGTCTCGCTATGAGTTAAAAAAAATTGTGCTCTTCGCTGCGCGACTCGCACAATTTTTAAAAGAAATCATAGCTCGACCAATTACTTGGAGTATTGTGCTCAAATCCATCCAATTTTATATCGTACGTGGTCAGAAGAACCACTGGCCCAATGCTCACATGCGGTGTAAACAGGTTAATCTGATGATCCCTATGTGAACTTTGACCGTATTTTGTCAAAACCTATAACAACATTTCCCACATTGTTCACTGATTAACTTCATAATTGGTCAGAATATTTCTGCCATTAGATTTAGACATGTAAAGTGCTTGTTATGAAGTTTCTTATAAGTAACCTTCAGAGGGACTTTGACTTCATAATAAATGGTTCAGTTAAACAATTTTATTTTCATTTTAACATATTTCAGGCCAAGGGGCCACATCAGTTCTGGGTGAAAGAGGTGCCAGGGCCTAGTATGTCAGCTGAAGCAAAAGAATTCCAGGCCCTCACAACAAAAATCAATGCTTACTGCAGCACCAATAATACCATAACAGACCAACTTCTGACACCACGAAGAGGCCAGGTAAGTAGGAGACTTACACCTCATCAATTTCTGTATTTTGGTATGTGAGTACTGAATGAGCTGTTGGGAGGAAGCAAACTTGGGTTTCCAAACATAAGTCAAATCAGTTAATAAGGAATACAGAGCCAGTTATTGTATTTTATTGCACCTCATGAATATTCATGAACATAATCATGCTATTTCATTGGCTGATTCCTATTATGCGAGCTATTTCCCTAGGGAAATAGATTGAATTATATACGTCATATATAGATCCCTGTCATCTGATTGGTTGAAAGTGGAGCCATTAATTCAACTAGCTTCAAGAATTGAACCAAAAATGAACTATGCCCTGGGCAGAGCGGGCATATGCCCGGGACACACCTTCCCAGCGTAAAAGACTGCCGTACGAACTATTCATCCGTATTATGAGTGTACATATTGAAGTTGGTGTAAGAGATGAATATAAGCAGACCATTGCATTTTGTTTACTCGTACTGTGCTGTAGTGCAAGTCTGATACAAACAAGAGCAAGGAAATGGCTGAATCGCAGCATCAGTATTCATGCTTTGAGCTTGTAGATGAAGATCTGAAAGGAATCAGAGATGCAGCTCATAGGGCTAATACCAAACGGCAGGTAAAATACACCGTGAAGATATTCGAGGATTAAGAGTGTAGTCAAAGAAGTTCCTATGTTACATTAAATCAGTTTTGAGATACAGGGGTTAAAGTTTTTGAATTTGTCCACAAATCATATTTTGTCTCATACTGAGTTCAGACTTCCAGGAAGACTTTGTGTCTCACTTAGAAAAAAATTGATGTATAGATCTAAGATTAATCACTTATTGATTTCCTATAATTATCAATAATAAATTGCACATAGGAACTTCTTGCTCTACAATAGTGCACATAGGAACATCTTTTACTGGGAAATCATCATCACATTGAAAATGCAGCAAAATCCAGATGAATTATGATTACGATGTACTTTTTAATCACTATAGTTGAAATCAATGAGACAAATATAAATTAAAGACTAGTTTGTATTGTTACTCACCATGGCCATCATGGGCCATCGTGGTCATCACGCCCTTATTTCCCACTTACTGTGCTCAAGGTGAGTCGAGATCCTTGATCAATCCATGTGGCAGGTATTAAAATGCTGCTTTGTGTGCATTGAGGTGTTAAGAATGTTTAGTTTTAAGTTTACATTATGAGTTACATTTTATATTTTTTTTCTCCAATTGTGCATCATACTTAAAAAAAAAATATTATGGGTGATAAAATTTGTTATCATCATTAAGGTCATCACCATGGTCATCGTGGCATCCATGGTCATCCACGCCAGTAATTTTTAAAATTATTTTGATTTAGAGCTTATTATACAGTGACAACTTTTTTAATCATATCTTTTTATCATAATTCAAACTACAAAATATGTAAATGAAATACTGAATCTTTTAGTAAATATCATGGTCATCTTGGTTGGGTCATCACGACTATCAAACTCTATTTTAAAATCCCAAACATATGGCAATCGGCATGAAAAAATTTTGGAACATCACACTTTCGATATCTTACTTAAATCAAAGTCATCCAGGGCACCTTATTTCCTTACCACATGAAACGACATAATAGCCACATGAATTGACTATAAAAGAGGTTTAACAAAATAACTTTGTTATTAACTAATTACTTAACTACACAAAACCCCAAATTGCAAAAATCTTATGTATAAAATTAACTGATAAAATATCCCAAATGTAAACAACATCATGGTCATCGCAGTCAAAAAACAAAAATAATAGATAAATAAATGAAATAAATAAAATAAAATAAATGAATGTACATTGAATAAATAACAAAATAATAATCAAATAATATAATATTTGAAATTTGTAAGTGGTTTTATATAGATATAATTAAAAAATAAGAGATCCCATGGAGTCCCCTACGTAACAGAGGGTTCGTCCCTTATTACAAGACGCCTCTTACGCGCGGGCATTGCTATCTCTCATCCCTAACTCGCGCGCATTGCTATTCTCAAATCTCGGCGCGAGCATTGCTATGTCATAGATGTCCGCACAAACTTAGTAACAATACCACAGGCTTTCCAGGCAATAATCAAAAAGTTATTTTTATTAAAACAGAATTTAATTTGTGACAAACTTTTAAAGTAAAAATATTTGCCATTTTTTGGAGGTTTGGGAATGTACATTTAGTCATTCTAAATATTTATTTTTCATGAGATGATTTTGCACCAAAATATTTTCTGCACCCTCCTTGCTTACTGAAGACAGGCATTTCTTTTTGCTGTCTCAAGTCAGTGTGTGGTTGTGTGGTGTGCACTGACGGTCATGTGTAAATGCGCGCTGTCCTGTTTGGCTGCCCATGACACATAAGAACTTCTTGTTCTATATGGCGCACATAGGAACATCTTAGACTATAGTAGCTAAGTGTGATAACAGCAGGGTGCCAGTTTAACCCTTTGTTTTTTAAAATTTTGAAATTTTAGGTTTTTTCTTTTTTTAATTTTGAAACTTTAAAAGTCCATAGCTTTTGGTCAAAATGTAACATAGGAACATCTTAGACTACCCTATTGACAACCGATCGGGCCATCTGCAGGCCATGTAAAAGCATGGAGCTATAAAATAAGGAGTGTGGCCAGCAGCCTTGCCTCTTTGTCACATGATGGGTTATGAAGCACCGCGATAACTGAGCATTATCAGATTTTTCAAAGCTGAGATTCGAAGCTTCGCCGTTCAGTGATCATGTCACCACCACCACATTGGCATTGCTCCCGGAACCGACATGTGACAAGTCATTTCAAAACAATAGCATTTCTGCCCAATTTCCGATCATACCTAGAGAGCTATACCCGATGATCATAAATCAATGCCTTCCTAGCCCAAGCAAGAGTGCTAATGTTAGTTTTACATGTAAATACTGTCATAATCAAACTTGCCATTAGTCCCTTAGAAAGCCCAAATTATTCCTAAATATGAACTATTTCCGGTGATTTTATTTTGTTTCCTGAAAAATGCACAATTCTGCACATGTGAATAATATACGCATCACATGGGGAAACTGTTTGGCGATCATTCTCCATTTAACTTCTAAAACCCTGTGCACCCCCGCAAAATGCCATAATTATGGTATGAATATGCTATAATTTCATAATAATAACTGAACAACTTCCGGTCATTAGAATCGCTGTACAAAACAACCATAGAGGTATTATAGAGAAGGAGGGTGCTCCCCAAAATCTAATCTGTTCCAGTGGTCTAAAGCCGTCTAACAATTGTCCCAGTGAATGAACTGTCCACTTAGACGCTCTTGAAAGAGGCTTGATGTCATTTTTTTATGCACTCTTGCACACACGGCCGAGTGATCCATCGCTTCTCAAAAATCATATCGGAAAATGACCCGGGGGCGTGACCTACGCCGGACGTCTTGTAAGAGGGGGGACTTATGGTTCTGTGTTCTGTCCGTGGTGTCTCCAGGGCAGCATCGCTTTCTTGCGGCCATTTTTAAATTTCTACACTCGTGCTGCTTTCGTCTTCCGCAAACCTATCGATTTGTGACTTTGCGTTAACATTCTACAATACACATCTTCATCACGCCTATCTACCGCAGTGACAAAATAGGACAATTTATAGCGTCATAATTATATTTTGCAGGGCAAGACCGGGGATTTTTACCAACTTTAATTAAAACGTTAAAAGAAGTTCCGAATTGCAATGAACTAAGTTGTATCGCTGGCCAGCTTGGGCCATATATTTTTTTAGGGCAAAGAAAAATAACCGGAAGCACAATGTTTATGCCGTATTTTTCGCATCGGCGTCTTGACATGCACATTATTCAAGACACGATGTGGCTTAATTTAAAGCTTATGGACATGATTTAACTAAGTCTAAAGCTTGAAAATCATCATCGATCGCAAATCTTCGCTGAAATCCTACACTGCACCTGCCCGTAATAATCTCGTCCTTGTGTCCACATGTTTGTTTAAAATTGCGGTGGTGGTGTGTTGCATTGGGGGGTGGGGACAATTTCGCTCGTATAGCCCGGGAAAATCAATTTTGCCGCGATCAATATAGCCCATTCATTGGTAATGCTCATAACGAATTGAATAAATAACAGGCTGGCTAGTTGCACCCTCCTTATATTAATACCTCCTATGCCGTAACTTGTGAATTCGAATGCCAAATTCGACTCGGGTTTTTCGCGTATTTATCAGGGAAACATGGACATCTTTGAAAATGGATGCGGAAGTTCTGTTGCTTACAGCGAATGTCTTGTCATGTCGTGACCCAAAAACCCGTCTCTTATACCGGGCTTCTGGGTCAACAAAGGAAATGTCCCGGACTACAGGTCAAAATAGTTTTGGGTGATGAGGGCTCCAAAGCGTGGAAGAGGAGCCACCCTAATGTACATAAAAGCCGCGTTCAAGTGGCCTTCGCATTAAAGATCGTCGACCTTAACCGGCTCAAGTACCACTTCACCGGATTAGACTAGAGTGCCAGGGTCCACTCTCCTTCTATTTCTAGCTCCATGGTAAAAGTTGCCGAATTCGGAGCAATGATAGCAAGGAAAATTGTAACGACAAAAAAAATGGCCAAGAAGTTGATTGCGGAGAAATCGTTTTGGACTCCAACATACTTCATCAACACCAGAAGGTTTGATTGTAATTCTTCTACAAGTGTTGGTCCCTAAGTTACACGAAATTGTTAAACCATGCATGCCGCCATGGCATACACCTGATATAGGCTGTGGTAGATCCTGGCTTAGAATGTTCTTTTAACCAATCAGATGGCAAAAATATATATTCGGTATATAAAAACAAATATTGACGCTTTTTATTCGAGAACATGGTTGCAACTAAGGCCTCGTGGATCTCCAAAACCATACTATGCCCCTTGGCTTACTCCTCGGGGCATAGTACATGGTTTCGAGATCACCTTAAGGCCTAGTTTCAACCATGCCCCATATAGCAGTCAATATTGGTAATACTATTTCTGTACAACCTCGTCCCCAGAGTCACATCAGTGGTAATAAAACACCTACTACATGGTTTATAATATCGGTAAATAGGGCACGCTATATCCCTGGTACTGGCTACGGGCCTATCACCACCCCCTCACCCTTCAGTTCTTGGTGATAGGCCTATAGCCTACCTCGGAAAAATAATAGTGTTCGCCTATTTCCCCCTCTTACGACATGGTTTCAGATTATACCTCGTTTTAGTGCCAAAAGTGTAAAATGTGAGTGCTCTAACATGAAATCAAACAGTTTTTCCTAGGTAAATTGGATGTAGAATCCAAATCTGAAGTCAAATGCAAATGTTGGATGCGTTCCGAGATAATCGCATTTTGGGGTATTATGCAATACCGAGTCCCATAGAACCTATAGTATTTTGCTGAAATGCATCTTGCTTTGAAAAAAAAAAAATTCTCAACTATTTGCAGTTGACAAAAATTGAATACTATATTCTTGTGGAAATATGTTTTGGCATAATCGATTACTTTTCACAATGTCGCCCTTTTTGGGTTTTGTTCGTTTCGCGGGTTCTCGAACGCTCAATTTTAGGTAACATATTTGGATTCCACAACTTGAAAAAAAAAATTTCATCTCAAATTTTTTAGACAGGGTGAAAAAAATTTTAATACCATAAACTAGTAAGGGACTTGCATTGGCAATACTCGAATTAAAATTTTTCAAGCCTATAGCTCTTTATTTTCTCATACTGTCCAATATTTATGAAGAACAGCATATTTTTTTCGCGCACTGGAAAAATCAGGGGTAGGAGAAACCTTTTGTATTTTTTTGGAATTATTCCTATACTTGAACTGACAAGTTAGTATCAATTTGAAGCTCATGAAATTCGCATAAACGGACGGTAATCATCATGTAGACCCTTCCTTTCCAGAGATGCGATTGTGCAAAGGCAAAATCTTTGTTCGAAGTGGCTAAATTTTGGATTCGTTTGTTCACGGTACCTGTTAAATTGTTGAAATGGTTACTGGTGGAACATTAGATAATTTATAAAACAATACTTGAATCCATAAGTTACGTACCTTTAACTGTATAGCTATTAACATTATAAAGGGTCATTATCCACGTCATAGTGCTAGACCTCTGCAAGTCTTCCCAAAGTTGGTAAGGTAAAATTTTGCGTCACCCGAAAAGTGTGATTTTTCGGACAAAATCGGCCGTAAATCAATATTTTGGTCAGCAAACGTGTATGAATACACAGGGTTTCGATAAAAATTTATAATCTATGAACAATTTTAAGATACCCTAGAAAAGACATCTTAAAAATTAAAATGGTTATTTTTTGCTCTGATAAAGATTTTTTTTTTTTCCTTGTGTCGCACTTTGGCACTAACACCGCAGTCAATCTTGAAAATGTCTTACCATTAGTATTGTACCTTCTCAGAAAACCCTGATAGTGCAGAAATTACATGTTTTGTTATTTCCTAAAACATAGTTTTGTGCCTGGGATGCTTGACTCTGGTACAAAACATCCTGGTTCATGTCCTGATTGGGGTCCGGGGGGGGTGTGGGGAAGAAGGTGGATGGGGGGGGGGGGGGGGGGGGCGGGCGGGGGGGTGGGTTTTGTTTATTTATACCCAACACAATGAGGCATTGTGCACAAATGATCTGAATTTTATATGATACCACTGATTTATTGTCTCGCCTGAACTTGGTTCGGCAGAGACTTAGTAATCACTTTTCTGTCCTGTCTGTCTGTCTGTCTGTCCGTCTGTCTGTCTGTCCTGTCTGTCTGTCCGTCTGTCCTGCTGTCCCTGTCATGCTGTCTTTCTGCTCGCCGTCCGTGTTCACCTGTTGTGTACATTTATCTGGGTTCCCGTAAGGGCTACGATGACGTAACTTGGTTGAAAGGAGCGGGTCCATGAGTTCTCGACTTGATTTAGATTTTGGGCGTAAAATAGCTAATTAAGTTATCTATTTGCCTAATTTACGAATTTTTCCCGCAAGGCTGTGTACAAGTTTTTCATAGTTCCGTAGTCTGATAATTAATTTAAATTGGTGGAGGGAGCGGGCTGGAGAGGTCTCAAACTGATTCATTCGGGCGTAGTTTTCGGGCAAATTAGTAGCAATGGCTAATTAAATATGCAAAATCAGCGATTTGCTAGAATTTTGTAACGTCCATCGGCTACCCAAAATTCCTTCACTGCAGAAAGCCGATCATGGTGCGCATCTTTATTGCAATTTGAAAGTGTTGGATATATGCCGGCTTAGGTATGCAAATGAGCTAATTAATATTCATAAGTAACTGTAATCTCTGAAACAGTACAACGGATAAGCAAAATTCCTTGGCTACATAAGAATACTATGTCGATGCATCGTTTGTGTGAATCATAATGGGTTCAAAGTGGCATTTTGGGCGTAAATATGCTAATTAGGTTCGATTTGCAATAATTTTGAAGAAAAAAAGCTGTACAAGTTTCAAGGAGTTCCGAAGGCGTATAATGATGTAACTTGGTGGAAGGAATCGGGCTGAAGAGTTCTCGACCTCATAGATTTTGGGGCCTATTTCGGGCAAATTAGTATGCACGAGCTAATTAATAATGCAAAAATCGCGTAATTGCTATAATTTGAAACGGTACTCGGATCCCACAATCCTTCAACTGCATGGAGGCCTAAATAATGGGGTGCATCTTGTTTGCCATTTGAAAGTCAGTGATATATGCGGCTAGGGTATGGTACATGCTCTAATTAAAAATATGCATAATTGCTGTAATCGCTGAAACGTACATCGGTATTCAAAATTTCTTACTACGTGAAGCATAGTCTGGGCTTTTCATCTTTTGTGTGATCATAATTAGGTCCAAAGTGCATGTGGGCCCATGTAAAGGGGAATTTTGTGTTACAATTGACCAATTAAATATGCGTAATTGCTGTATAGCTGACACATACTTGGAATTCAACTATTCTGTGTTTGTACAATGGAGCAGCGGGGTTGTTGGTGGTTGGTGTTGCAGTGGTTGTGGGGTGTTGTGGAGAGGGTGGGGGTGTGCGGGGTTTGGGGAGGGGGGGTGGGGTGTTGCGGTTGTTGGGGAGGGGGTGGGGTGTTGCTGTGTTGGGGAGGGGGTGGCGGTGTTGCGGGTGTTGGGGTCGGGGTTGGGTTGTTTGCGGTGGTGTTGGGGATGGTTGTTGCGGGAGGGGTGGGGTGTTGCGGTGTGTTGGGGAGGGGGTGGGGTGGTTGGGTTGTTGCGGTGGTGTTGGGCTGAACGGGGGTTGCGGGGTTTTTGGGGATTGGTGGGTTTTGCGGGGTGGTGGGATGGGTGGTGTGGTGTTTCGGTTGTGTGTGTGGAGGTGGTGGTTTGTTGCGTTGTTTTTTTGCTGTGGTGATGTTGTGTTGCGGCGGGCGTGTTGGGAGGGGTGGGGTGTGGGGGAGTTTTTTTGTGGGGTGTTGTGTTGCGTGGTTGTTGGGGGGGGTTGGTGTTGCGGGGTGTTGCGGGGGTTTTGGGCGAGGGGGTTGGGGGTGTTGTGGCGGTGTGGGTGTTAACGGTGGGTGTTTGGGAGGGTGGGTGTTGCAGTGGTGTTGGCGAGGGTGTGGGGTTTTGCTGGGTGGTGGGGTGTTGTATGGGGAGGGGGTGGTGGGGGTTGCGGGGCGTTGGGAGGTGGGTTGGGTGTTGCGGGGTTGGTTTTTGGGGAGGGGTGTGGCTGTTTGGTGAGGGGGGGGTGTTTGTGGTGGTGTTTGTGGTGGTGTTGGGGAGGGGGTGGGGGGGTTCCGTGGTGGTTGGGGAGGGGGTGGGGTTTAAACGGTGGTGTGGGGGGAGGGTGGGGGTGTATACGGTGGTGTTTGGTTAGGTGTTGGGTGTTGCATTGTTGTTGGCCGCGGGGGTGGGGTTTTGCGGTTTGTTGGGGATGGGTTAGTGGTCGTGGTGGTTTGTGTGCAGGGGGTGGGGTGTTGGGTGTATGGTTGGGTCTGCGGGTGTTGGTTTTTGTGGGGTGTGGTGTTTGGATTTTTTTTGTATTCTTGTTTTGTTTGTTTTTGCGTGGTTTTGATTTCGTGTTTGTGGCTGTTGTTGTGGTGTTGGGGAGGGATGGGGGTGTTGCGGGGTGTTGGGGGAGGGGGTGGGGGTGTTTCGGGGTGGGTTTGTGAGGGGTGTGGTGTTGTGGTGGTGTGGGAGGGTGGGGGTGTTGCGGTGGTGTTGGCGAGGGGTGGGGTGTTGCGGTTGTTGGGAGGGTGTTGCCGGGTGTTTGGGAGGGGGTTGGGGTGTTGCGGGTGTTTGGGGAGGGGTAGGGTTTTTTTGCGGTTGGTTGCAGTGTTTTGGGAGTGGGTGTGGGCAGGTGTGTTGGGGAGGGGTGAGTGTGTTTTGCGGTGGTGTTGGAGGGGGTTGGGGTTTGCGGTGTGTTGGGGTGGGGTAGTGGTGTCCGCGGGTGTTGGGGCGGGGGTGGGGTGTTGTGGTTGTGTTGGGGAGGGGTGGGGTGTTGCGGTGGTTTTGTGGGAGGGGTGGGTGTGCTGGGGACTTTTTGGTGGTGTCTATATGTTTTTGTTGGGGGTGGTTAGCCGGGGTGTTTGGGGTCTGGGTTGGGAGTGTTCGTTGTTTTTGGCAGGGGGTTTTCGTGTTTGCGGGGTTATTTGTGCTGGGTTGGTTTTTTAGTGGGTGGTTTTGGTGCGGGGGTGTGCTGTTTCTGTGGTGTTTGGTTGGTGTTGTTGGCTTTGGTGTTTTTGCGCTGGGGGTGGGTGTTGCGGTTTGTTGTGTGAAGGGGGTTGCGTGGATGTTGGGCAGGGGGTGTTTTGCGGGGGTTTGGGCGGGGGTGGGGTGTTGCTTGTGTTGGGCGAGGGTGTGTTGTTTGTTTCGGATTTTTGGGGTGGGGGTGGGTGGTTTCGGGGTGTTGGGCAGGGATGTGTGTTGCGGGGTGGGGTTGTTGGGGCGGGTGGTGGGGTCTTGCGGGGTGTTGTGGCGGGTGGGGTGTTTAACGAGGCCTGGAGGGGTGTTTTTCGCGTGTTGGTGTTGTTGGCGGTTTGTTGGGGCTAGGGTGTTGCGGGGTCATGGGCGGGGTGTTTCGGTTCGTGGGTTGGTCTGTTTGTTCTGTGTGCGAGTGTGTTGGGGAGGGGGTGGGGTGGTTGGCTGGTTTTTGGGGAGGGATATGGGGTGTTGGGGTGGGGGTGGGTGGTTTGGGAGGGGGGGTTGTTGCGGGGTGGGGTGTTGCGGGAGGGTGGGGGTAAATTGGCTGGGTGTATGGGGAGGGGAGTTGGGGTGTTTTTGGGGATCGGGGTGGGGGGTTGTCGGGTGTTGGTATGGTGTGGGTTGGGTTGCGGTGTGGTTTATGGGAGGGGGTCGGTGTTGTTTTGGGGTTTTTTGGGAGAGGGTGGGTTGGGTTTCAGGGTGTTGGGGAGGGGAGTCGTGTTGAGGGGGTGGGGGATGGGAGGGGTGGGGTTTGGCCTAGGGTGGGTTGTTGTAGTGTATTGGGGAGGGTGGGGTGTTTGGGGAGGGTGATATCTGCAAATCCTCCACTGTATCTTCTTTTGCACAACGTCTGTGGGAACACCTACTTGTACATTTGGCAATCTGGTGTGTCATGCTCTTTGTCTTTACAGCTAATACGCGAACGCAGGCGAGACTTGTTGGTTCGAGAACGCCTTGTTATGATGGTTATCAAATTAGTTGGTTTAAGAATTTGGCAAGTCCAAAACACAATACAACTTGGCTCACAATACACATAAATATTCTTAAATATCATAATGTAGTGTCTAACAACGCGATCATTATCCAATATCTGTATAAACCGATTACAAGATTATAAATTTCCAAAATCGGTTCTTCCCGATTCAGATTTTTTCTGTGTATTTTTTTTACCTTTTTTTTCCGTTCTCACATCATCGCCATTTTTCGACAGCCGAGAAAGCTGCCATCAAGTAGCAGATTCGATTTAGGTAAACCACTGAAACACAAATACTAAGTTAGGAACAACAAAAAAATAATAAATTGATTGTTTCAGTTTCGATTTATTTTCAACCATTTTGGTTGCATCAGTTTGGGAAACAATTTTAATTCAAATTTGGGACCTCTTTGATATTATCATTAATCGGATAGAAAAAATCGTTAAAAATGAGAATTTTGTTGCCATACCGATCAGATACAAGGTCCGATTTCAAAAATACCGGTCATATCGGTTATTCTCCAATCATAAGCCTTATCATTATGAAAATGTCCCACCCCAATGTGATGACTAATGTCCATAATTAAAAGGATCATTACGTTCAATATATGATGTGTCCTCACAATGAAACCTCCAGCCCATGACAGCATGCACATCATATAAATCCCGTGATTATATAATTTGTGGATTAAGTTCTTTTTCGGAGCAGTCCTAGATAACTTTTTCCAGCATTCAAGACGACAAGGTTCTATAAGCCCTTGCATGACACAAGTATTTAGCAAGCACAATCATGCCAGAGTTCATCCACAAAAACTGTTGGTGTGGTCACTAAAGCCCACTTTTAGGACCACACAAGCTGAATTCTTTTGATTCCAAAACGGAAGCTCTTTTGGCTTGGAAATTACAAGCAGATCTTCAGCTATAAACCTCCTGTGGTATCTATAAGTATCAATTGGTCTTGGTATAACTGCCACTGACTACCAAACGGAGTCACAAAACTACTAAAAACTGCCATGGCCGCTTTTCCTCACGAAAGAAAGTCTTTTATAGATTTCCCTTCCCTATGTTCCATTTTCTCTACCTCCGGGCAGTGATGTCATAACATTGATGCAGCTTTTGCGCACGCGTCAGGATATGCCGTCTTTATGTGCTGCGCGTGGTAAAAACACACCGTCGCCCTTCAGCCAGCGATAGCTTACTGGCGAGACCATCAAATCTCGCGCTGACGAGATCACTGCACGAGGTAGGAAAGGAGTACAATTAGGTTTTTCCCTAATATCTAATATTACTAAGCATCATGCATAAACATAGAGCCTAATGCTGTCCAATTGGATCACACACAAATGATATCAAGGGTATTAATCATCTTACATTAATATATCATGGGGACACTCCCTATAATGGTGCAGTCTTTAAACTTGCACAATAACTGAAATACCTATCTATTATAGTACTCACTCATCTAGCACAAGCCTCAGCTCATCTAGCACAAGGCCTCTTGACTGTTTTCCCGTTATCTTTAGAATGGGCACGAACACGCTATTTTCACATGATTACCGATGAATACCATGAACAGCAGGGCAAGAACGCTGTTTCGCGACCCACCGAGGTCAAAGTTCCAGACTAATTAAAGGATTACCAACTGTGGCACTACTCGTTTAAATAGTCACCCATCATAGCAACTAAGAGCATGCAATAGCCCCACGCTATTTTGAAAGCATTTGAATCTGCAAAAACACCACGCCCATCTTTGGTGATACGATAAACTTTCTGCAAAACCACAATGGCCTGACCAGGTTTCTTTGGATGTAAAAGGATCATTTTATATTGCAGGGTCGCCTGGCAAAATCAACAAGATCATGCATTTTTGTGTGTAAAATTTAGGTGTAATGGGCTTGGGCGGTAAACATCTAAGCGTCCACCAGTGAGCTCGCTGATTCAAGATGGCTGTCCGACCTCTAGCCTTTTATTACTCTATCTCTATGATCTAGCATGATATCTAAGCATAAACACATGACATCATTAGGGGTTTCCATTTTTCTCTAGCATGATCAAATTAGTTACATTCCTTTTTGGGACCTTGCCATATAAATGAGATTAATAAATTGTTTCTCTTGTTCTCTTTGATTATCTGCATGTGTCATTAGTACTGCCTTGCCAGACGTACGGCAGACCGCACATGGTACAGGGCAAAGATTGAGGACCTGTATCAAAGTACCCATGGAACCCAAGCCAGGTGAGTAGAACACTATGTATGCGGACTTAGTAGTTACTAGAGGCCTGGTAATAGTAACAAAGTTTATAGTAATAATCTTTAGTTCTTGATGTTCATATCAACATGTAATGTCAGCTATCTTTTGATGCTTGAAATTAAATATATACTGTATTTTTATATATTGGAATTATAGGTGCCTGCTTGTGGATTATGCAGAGTCAATGGTGGTATCAATACACAGGTAAAACAAATTAACATGTCAATTTAAAAATAGACTTGTGTGTCCCTGTTTGCAAGCTACAGGGAACAACAGGGAATGACTTGGTCTTTTGGTGAATAAGGGAATCTTTATCGACATAATCTCACAACCCTTCTCATCCTTTTAAAACATTTTTTTTTTCTTGACCAAGGGGGTATGTGAAAAGTTCAGCTCTAGTTTGGCCTAGTTAGTTGAAGGCTGACTCAGAGATTTCCCGAAAAAGGGCGCCCTCAATTTTCAAACAAATCATGTTTTTTTGCATATATGCATAATACTTGTCCATATACTAATCACTATGTGAAAATAGCTAAGCTCAAATCAAAGTACTTCATGTAGAAAATCATGACTAGGTTATCAAGTTCCAGCTCTGGAATTTTTGTTATACACAGTATTCTATGGCACTGTTATACTATACATAAATTTTTACTGCAAAAAAACCCAAAAATCTGATTCATCTCAAACTTTGGAATTGAGCATTTCAGTTAACTATCTTTAGTTCTAGTATTTTATGGGTGCGTGGAGTTCCTTTGTTTAAATCTCAGTGTGAACAGTGAGACCTCTTTGCTTGGATTAAAGGCTGACTCAGAGATTTCCCGACGAGGGCACACTCAATTTTCAAACAGATTGTGTTTTTTGCATGTTTGCATGTACATAATGCTTGTCCATATACTAATCATTGTGTGAAATAGCTAAGCTCAAATCGAAGTACTTCATATAGAAAATCATAACTTTGTTATAAAATTCTGGATCCGGAATTTTTGTTATACACGGTATCCTATGGCACTGTTATACTGTGCATATATGTTTACTGCATGAAAACGGGAAATCCGATTCATCTCTAACTTTTGAATTGAACATTTTAGGTGACTATCTTTAGTTTAAAGTCTGACTCGGAGATTTCGAAATATTATTTTTTTGTGTAATTATGAAAAATAGTCAACTAGAACTAAAGATAGTAACCTAAAATGCACAATTCTGGAATTTGAGATGGATCGAATTTTTCGTTTTGATGCAGTAAACATTTATGTGCAGTAGGATACTGTGTATAACAAAAATTCCGGATCCGGAAATTATAACAAAGTTGTGATTTTCTATATGAAGGAATTCGATTTAAGCTTAGCAATTTCACACAGTGATTAGTATATGGACAAGCATTATGTACATGCAAAAAACACGATTTTTTTTAAAATTAAGGGCGCCCTCTTCAGGAAATCTCTGAGTCGGCCTTTAAGATGACTATTTTTAATTTTCTACTCAAAATAATTATATTTCAAAATCTCTGAGTCAGCCTTTAATTCAGATACTAAATTCTAATTTTGGTTGGTATTTACAAACTTCGAATTTTGTACTCGCTTTATGGAATTGAATAAACAAACAGTTGAATTACCTTGTCCTCTATGACAAACATGTTTTTGATCTGAGGTACTGAGAGCCATAGCTGTATATGAGAATATGGATACAGAGAGCCACAGTTCTATATATACATTGTAATTCAACCCTCTCACATTCCCAAAATGCACTTCAAAACCCCCACTCATTTCCAAGAGCAAGAACTCTCATAACAGGTAGAGAAAGACTCAGAAGGTCATCAAACCTGCGATACACGTGTGTAAGGTCAGCGTACCTGCATTGTTGTGACGTCATTTGCAATGCATTGTGGTGAATGGGAAATGGAGTTAATCAGGGAAGAACAACAATAGGAATTGATTGTGACTGAGCAAATTGGTGACACCCCAGGGCACCGCCATTGGACGATTGCGTCAAACTTATATGTTCTGCCATCCAATGCCATCTGCCATATGTTCTGCCATCTCCATGCGTCATCAGACTTAGCAGAACTGGTTGCTGTGTGCTCACTGCATTATGGGGCCATTGTTATGTCCCTTGAGCTGTCGAAACTCTGGTAGTATTCCCAACCGCAGAAGCTCCAAATAGAGTGATGAATGAACGTGAACAATTATTTGCGGGAATCGGCAGACTGTCACAGTCAGAGGCCTGGGTTATTATCAGTTGTACGGGTGAGAATTTAGCTGGCCCAAGCTCTCCTGGATGTACTTGTTCACCTTAGCATTATGGGAAGAAAGTGTCTGTCCTTCAGAAAATAAACTGAGCTAGAGTGGAAATAAATAAAAAAAAAACCTAACATATACTCATGAGCTGCAAAGTTAGCACAACAAAAGGTTTGATGTTCTGTAGTAAAGTGTAAAAATTTGAAGATGTCATGTTGTATGTCATGCAACAGCAACTGTTTATATGATTTACTGAGTTGATACACAAATGGGTTTAACTCCATGAAATAGCTTACTTGCTTATTAGGTTTACAGTCAAATTCTATATCTCCATCACATATGTGATTTGTCTTTGATATCATTATGTGAACATACACATGTATTTCAGGATGTGTGAAATACCAGAGGAGTTTCTGGAGCTTCCATTTCAATCTAAGGAGTGCAAACTTCATGGGATCCAACCCTTGACTCTCTCCATGTCATTTGAAGACTTCACTACTGCTATGAAGTAAGTTGTTAGCTTACCTGCAAACTAGGCATCTATGGTTATTTCATATTTTGTTTTGCAATTCATGAGTTTGTGACTCTTGCAATAAATTCTTCTATGTCAATTGGTGTTGGTAATTTGTGTTACTTAATTTTTGTACTACAGAATTTCTTATAAAATTAATTTAATTGCTTCTTGATCACTAGATGTTCTTGCAAGTTTAAAGTAATTGAGATTTAATTATAGTGCCAGTGAAATTTTCGTGATTGTATTACCTACAGGCCTTGTAAAGTGTGGGACACTTCTGCAGTGGAGTTTTTCGTTGATTTGATTAAAGGTGAGCAATTCTAGATATAAATTTGTAGTATAAAAGTGAGCTTAGTATATGGCCATGCTCAAGAAAAATCTGACACCAAAGTTTTGGGAACATTCAGACATCATTTAGAGAAGACTTGATTTTTGTGTTACGTGCAAGGATTATTGTGTTGCCTACAAGGATTGTAGGAGGTACATACTAATCAGTCTGTCTACCTGCGTGCCTGTCTGGATGTTAAAGTTGCATGAAAAGTTTTAGTCGAAAACATTCAATCCAATTGCAATCAAAACTTGGGTTACAGGTGCAGTGTGAGCATTTTCATCAGAGGTTACATTCCAGGGTCAAAGGTAATCTCAGGTCAAGTTGTAAGGAAAACTCATGTAGTAATTGCAAAAGCAGGCAACAGTAGTGCAGGGACTGACTTTTAAAATGAGCAGGGGAGCGACATAGAACTCGCCTGGAAATTTAAAGGGGAGCAGTAGATGAGCAGATTAAAAAAACAAAAACAAAAAAAAATTGTCAAGCAATCAAGAGGATCTAAAGAAAAATAAAAAATATAGTCCGTGTCACTATCTCTGTGCAGTGATGTCATAACATTTACGCCTGCGTCAAGAAATGGCGTCTTTGTGCGCACACGTCAAAGCACCGTCACATCAAGTCAGCACGAGCAATTTACTCTTGCGACCAACAAATCTTGCGCTGACGTCACTGCACAGAGGAAGCGACACAGACTATAGACATGTCTGTGTCCTTGCAAGGAGGCTTAATTATCCTGGCAAAGCCATTTTAAGATAAGACCTTTTAAATGGTCAAAATATACATGTAACAGACAGACTATTGATCATATACTAAGGAGAGCTTCAAATCACTCTCCTGTGGTGATACGGAAGGAGAGCATTGCTGTATAGTACCTTAAAAAATCAGTCCCTGTAGTTATTCTAGAACCACCTTGTTAAACAAACAACTAGGAAAACAAAATTATATGGGAACAAAACTTGGCATAAATATTAAGAAGATTAAGGTCATGAAAACCAGCTTTCTTTTTTCTAATTTATTCATTGTTTTTAATACTAGGAAATCCATTTGTTAAAATGTATCCCAGATCTGGCCATTTTTGTGTCACCTGCTTTAGCAGGACGACACATAGGGATGGCTTTTTCCATAGTGGGCTGTGAGCTGTAGGCTGTGGGTTGTGGCCATAAACAAAGGTTAACAAATTGCTCATTTCTCACATATGCATTGACTGATTAACTTCATACTTGGTCAGAAGAACCACTGGCCCAAGGCTCATATGTGGTGTAAACAAAGTGACCTCTGATGACCCCTATGTGAACTTTGACCCCATTTTGTGAAAATCTATAAAACTACATTTCCTTGGCACATAAGACACTACGGCCACCAAAGTTACTCAAAAAGAACCACTAGCCAGGACTTCATGTGGGATGTACACAGATTGACCTTTGATGACACTATGTGACCTTTGATCTGATTTCGTTAAAATCAAAGGTTAACAATTAATCATTTCTCGCATATGTATTCACCGATTAACTTCATACTTGGTCAGAAGAACCACTTGCCCAAGGCTCATATGAGGTGTCAACAGGTTGACCTCAGATGGCCTCAATGTGAACTCACATCACCAAACTGACTCCCATTGGCAAACCGCGATAGCAGGCGACACAAGCATTCTGGGGAACGATGTATTTTTTTGAAATTATTTCTTTATTTTTCTTTTAAATTTTTTACTGGACATATATGGGAGAGTGGGCAGTCAATTCGCTCATTTGTCACCAATGCGGCCCATGTCCAATTCCCAGTTGAGCCAGTGTTGTATGTGAATTTGGTTGCTGATCAAAACCTGTTGCAGGTTTTCTCTAAGAATTTCAGTTTTCTCCTGCATCTAAAATCAGATGTCTTCCCATAAATCTTTCCCTGCTGTTCTGGAGGGCATCCCTTAAACTTAGTGCATTATATTGGATTCTGCCTGTTACACTGCTGAATGTTATAAATTAAAAATAAAGAAATAACTCGAAAAGTTATGGGCAAATAAAAAAGGGTCTGAATCTGGAATAAATTGAATCCAATACATTTCCTAGTGCAAGATATCCAGTAAAATCCTCATTGATCTGTTCCTACGACAAGAGATGAAAACATTAAAGAGCGTGGCTTTCTTCAGAATGTCTCAGTTGACCTTTTTTCCAAAGGTCATTAATGTATTATATGTTGTGTTTGAGTTACATGTTCAAAATTTTAGCCATTCACAGACCAGCATAGTTACCATGGCTACCATTATGAAAATTATTTCCAACCAAGCCACATAGGTTGATACATGTATGATGTTTAAGTGACAAATTTAAATGACAATTAAGAAATGTGTAAAAAATTGTTTTTCAAAAATTAAAATAAAAATAACAGGACAACCCTCTTTAAGCACTTTTGTTAGCACTTTATATGTCTACATTTGTGAATAGTTTTTTTTTTTCGCAAAAATATTTTTTTTTTAACCAGCCGGTGCCTTAGGCGCGGCTGGTACTTATATTTGGTCGGTTGTTGTTGTTTTTTAATCTCCAGATAAAGGTGCCCAAATGACAGTGCACAGCACAAGCCAAGGACCATATTCAGTATATTCACTCTCTTGTTAACCTAAGAGAGGACACGGTAGTAGTAGGTATTTCTTTCCCTCTAGTTATACTCAGCCATTATTTACCATTCTTTTTATCCCCTGGCTTGAAAAAGCAGAAGGGAAATTTTGCGAGGTTGTGAGAGGGGGCATGCCTGGGTGTACTGTATAATGTATGTGTATGTGTGCTTAGGTTTTGTTGTGGCCAAAATGCCCTTGGGGCAAATAAGGGCATTCTTGAGCAATTTAAAAATAATTGCGTATCGCCTGATGATGAAACGGTATATTGGATGTGCACGGGGGAGGGGGTGGGGTGTCGGGGAGGGGAACGGTTATCTCTGGGAAGGGTGGAGTGTCTCGCGGGATGTGAAGTGTCTCGGGGAGTGGGAGTGGTGGAGTCTCTTGGGGGGTGAGTGGTGGAGGTGTCTCTGGGAGGTGGAGGGTGGGGAGGAGGGACGGGAGGAGGTGTCATAGGGGAGGGGTTGGGTTGTTGGGGTTGGAGGTGGGGTGTCTTGGGGAGGGGAGGGTCTTGGGGAGGGGGGAGGGGTATTGTATTGGGGAGGGGAGGGTTGTCTTTGGGGAGGGGAGGTGTCTTGGGGAGGGGGAGGAGGGTGGGAGGGTGAGGAATGGGGTATCTCGGGGGACGGTGGGGTTAGGGTGGGGTGGTCGGGGGAGGAGGGAAACGGGTGGGATGGGGACGTGGAGGGGATGGGTGGGGTTATCGGGAGGGGGCGGGTGGGGTCATATTGTAGCATAAATTTAGGTGCATTTATCGCATGTAGTGATCGCGACATTCAGCTTGGACATATTTTACGCATCAGTAAATCCGAGTTTCCTTGTCTTTAGTGGTAGTGTTATTTTTAATTTTGTGTTAGTGTTATTTTTTAATTTCGACCATTTTTTAGCCCTATAATATAGGCTATAAGTGTCATCCGTTAGCAAAATTAAGTTAGGAAACCCAATATGTTTGTATCATGAACTAGTCTCTCATGTCCTGTCCAATTCTTTTGAAACTTACAGGTATGCAAGTAATGACATTTTTCTTTGAAAAGTTATGTTGTGGATTTGAAAATTCTGAGAGATGTTGCGTTTTTGGGCATTTTGTTCGGCCTTTGTGTTTTTGGCATGACCAGTGAATGGTGTTGGTAGGCAAAGATAATTATGCTGAATTGTCTGGTGTCCTACAATGTGTGACGTGTGAAAGCTGAAAGCCAAGCAGTACAATGCTGGCAAAGAGAGGCATTGCATTTGAAGCCTAGGTTGTATAACCACTTGGCAGTAAATTTCTTGCTTATCTAGGTAGATGATAGTTATGTTATCAACTTCAATTAGAACTCTCCCAATTCACAGTTGGGGGTTTCCTGATGTGTGGACATTCAGGGGCTAGCTCTATAGTAATATATAATTTTGGTTTTCACTCATTAGAAACTTATTGTCCTTTTCCCGTATACTAGCTACACAGTGTGTCAGTAATTCACAATGGAACCTCAACACAGGGTAAGTGGTGTGAGGATAGAGACCTTTTTAACAAACATCGTTAGTTTGTTATTTCTATTCAATATCTAGGAATTTAGGTACAAATTTGAGAATTTTCTTGTGTTTACTCAATGTCTTTTCAGAAAATAGACTAGAGCTTGTTTTCAGCGTACCATCATGGTTTAAAAACACGTCCTCCCCAACTAAATGTACACACCACAATACGTACTAAGTGCATGGCTCTTTCATGTCAAAACGGCAGAGTGTTGGCTTGCCTTTAGAAGAGCGCCGCTGCCGAAACCATATAAGCTACCTGCTTAGGGAATTAGATGTCCCATCATCGCTGTCATTTCTAGTTTGTGCCAAAATCAATCTCATTGGACACTTGCTTCAAAGTACCGCCCACGTTTTTGTGACTGGCAGTGTCCACCACTAGCAACACCAAGCCAGTTAAAGACACTCTCAGTGAATTGCTAATTCAGCAATTGAAAAAAATCATCAAACATCAGATTTTTGCATGTATGTAACAGTACAGGTATCCTAACATACCCTGCAAATGATAAGACAGAAGCACCTAATAAGGACAGAATCGGGATTTTAGTCAAACTGTCCGTTTCGGACACTACTACAACAGTAATTGAATGGGAGAAATAGATCTTGGAACACTGCCGTTTTTCTTCCTTTTCTGCAATTCTACAGCTGGAAAAGGTTAACTTCATTGAGAATCCTACAGACTTAGCCTTCACTTTGAAGCTATTTCCTGGCAAATTCAACTATTTTTCAAATCACTGAATGTGGTCTTTAAACCAGTTCAGTGCAAGCCAATGCCACACCTTCCTGCCCACTCACAACCACTCTCAAGGGCGACCTTCGACGGTGTAGGCAGGATAATTGATCGATGATTAGCTTAGAATGTACACATGATAATAAATATGCATTAGAGATACTTTGCTAACCTGGATAAAACAGTCATTGAACGCGGTTAAATCATCACTAATCATGGTTTAGTGGCATAAAATATAAAGGTCGGGCCGTGTCTGCAGTGGAGGATAGTTTTTAAGTTGACCATACTTGGTTTTCAATTTCAAACTTTTCTGCTTTCAACTAGCAGGGGTTATAGCTGGTGAGGCCAGACCATCAAAAGTTGTGCCTTAAGCTTATTGGCTATCCGGGGGGGGGGGGGGGGCAAAGAGGCATGTGTACCAGGGGTCCAACACCGATGAGTACACAAAAATTGCATGATGGCCATCTGTAGGGTAGCTTAAGCGAGCTATGGGCTGCAAAATAGATACAAGGGGAAAAATTGAAAAGTGGTCCAATGTAGTGGATCGCATACCCAAAATTGTTCGATGATCAAGGAGTAAAACAATGTATAAGTTGTGCTATCTCCGACTTACCCCTATGGAGTTATAAGCTGAAAATCATATTATAGGTCAAAGGTTAAATTTAGCTTCTACAGGAGTCAAATATAAAAAACAACACTTTTAATTCAGTGGAACTGGTCTCATATTATTGGTAATTAACACAAGTAAAATAAGGTGTAGTTTGGACATGACAATGTATAGTTACCAAGTTACACCCAACAACCCTATACCCCTACGAGGCATAGGGGTAGTACTAAGAGGTGCGTAACTTGGTAATTTCACATTGCAGATGCTCGAACACATTCCTTTATTTAATTGTGAGAACATTACAAACATATGAGACAATTTCCACTGAAAATTAAAGCATTTTTAGTATTGGGACCCATGTAGAAGCTAAATTTAACTTTGACCTATAATAAACGGTTGTCAGCTTATAACTCCTAGGGATAAAGTGGAGATAGCAACCAAACTATAACATTTTTTTTACTCCTTGTGATAATACAAACAATTGGTATCATTCTACAACATGGACCACTTTTCAATTTGAGCCCTGTATAATCTCTTGCGAGCCCTTAGCTCACTTAAGCTACCCTACAGAATCCGTCCATCATGAACATTTTTCGTGTTTGTCATAGTATGAGGTTAGCCCTGGTATGAAATGCCTCTTGCCCCCCCCCCCCCCCCCCCAGGGTGATGAACGACCAAATTGCCTGGCTCACCCACTATGCCACAATAATGGTTCCAAGTCATTTTCATCTTCTTAGTCAAAGGTGTGGGAGATATTATCTGAACAATACTTTGGTCAGATCCTTTTCATTCCAACAATCTCACAGAAACATATTTGTTGTTGAAACATTATATAACAAATGTTGAATACTCGGTTGATGATGTATTTGTCACAAAAAAACACTATGATCAGGCGATTGGCCTTAGCCTTTTAAATATGTTTCTTTTTTCATGTGGCACAGAAATCAATATAGTTTAACAAGAAAAATGACTAAATAGTCATTTGCCTTTTCACACTATAGTTTATTGTCTATCAAATAGAAACATAATTTCTATACCTTCATTACACTTGATCTTGGATAAAGTTGTATGCGCTTGATGTGAATGTTTTTAGTTAGGTTTAAAACCCAACTTTGGCCTGGCATCGTACTCTTTGAAGTGTTAACAGGATATTACAAGATAACAAGTTAACAGATTTTGAACACAGAAATAAAGATTAAGGGTGTTTGCGTCGTCAGAGAGAATTTAGCTCAGCTAGTGCGCATGCGTATTTCAAATTTCTACCTGCACCTTGCTTGAATCTGCGTATGGCGCTAAAGCAGGAGTTCACGCGGAGAACTCGGTTTTTGTTCACAGCGTTACAAATGCGATGTGTTTGTGAACAGCGCAAAAGACAGACTTGACCATGCCATTTCTTTACGCCATAAACAAAATGTTTTGTTGAGCCGAAAGAGATTATTTTATTAAAGAAAATCGCTATAAACTTCAAACCACAAAGAGACCGGCGTCCATCAGGCAATCGTTGAAGCCCAACGCATCTAAAAATCAGAGATAGGCCACTAAATAAGTAGACCAATATGGGTAACCACTCCCAAAAAACCCCGACAAGGAAGATATGAAAAATATGTCACAACAACCCTCATAGAGAAAATGGTTCAACTTAGAACCCTCTTTTTTCGCCCATATTTTAGCACCCTAAGCACTGCTACCGTTTTTTATCCCATAAGGTCTCCGAGAACCTCAAGTTTCTTTTTGTATTTGTTTACGTATATTTTGAAAATTAGCAACTTGAAAGGCATGTTACGTTTGGTTTCTAACCCCGGGGGTTTTCTTCAAAATTGTTCCGTGGCCAAAAAATCATCCTTTTTTTTAAACCATCATTCACTTGAATTGATGGTTATTGCTATCGAGCGCGGCGTTTATGTCGGCTCTTTAATTTTTCTACTAGTCGGGCGTTTATTTGCAATTTCTGACAAAAAGCTGCCAGTGGGGAGTCAGACACATGGGAATCTCGGGTTGGGCTTGATTTTTTTCAATTTCCGTGACGGTAGTCAGTTTGGGTAACTTTTTGTATCTTTTTTGTCAAGTTTTGGACATATTTGATGCCGCGCTTGTCGTCTTTTCTTACTGATGCATTGGTTTGTGTGCACATATTAACGGTTCTAGTGGGGTTCTTCAGGCGAAAATGAAATGGTGATCATGTTACCATAATCTACCAAGCTTCCCAGGGACTGAGGTCCAACACAAGTGTGAGTTCATTTGACTTGAGTAGATTTAAGATGTAACAATTTCCCTGGATGAAGGTGCTCACGACTATATAGAGATGACACCAAAGATGTTTGTTTTACTGAGATCAGACTTGAGTTAAATTAATAACTCGGGGTATTATGCAACCAAGTCTCACAGAATAATTCAGCTAAGTATCGTACGAGAGACCCAAATTTGCCTCCTTAGAACTGCAATTATTAAATCCTACCTTAGCAATGTGGTTATCGTGGTATCGTCCTTTTGTTGAAGGCCAGCCTTTTTTCCATAATGGCATTTAGTTATATGGACTAGCATAATGTTTACGGTATCAGGATGAATGAAAAGTTTGGTTGTTGGTTGTCACGGCAAAGTGTATAATTTTTAGTTTAGTATATTGGTTATATTTTGGAGGTGTTTGAAGAAAATATTTTGGTTACGCGAGAAACCTTATCTGGTGTCATTATTAAGTTTCTTGTTTGGCTAGTTTTCGACATGAAGCCTCGCATTGCTTTCCCGCGATAATGCATATACCACGCCCATGCAGGCGTGGCTGTTCCGCTCAAACGATGGTCCACCACGTTGACCGTTTTAATGCACATTGGACTGTTGAAAAGCCATGTCTGGAATTTATAAGTGGTCCTTGTAAGTTTGAAGACACTTTAATCATATTACATTTTCTTAGATATAAATATTCGATTTTAAATATGATAAACAAAAAGAGTGTATGCAACTTGCGACAGGAGTGGACATACTTCGGAATATTTTTAATAACCCTTACACTGCGATAATATATTCTATTGCGAGTTGATACGACAAACCACTTGCCTTTTGACGGGTTTAGATATTACTTTGTGTCGACTGTTCTCCGCTAAATGATTGGCCTAACTTCGAGTTTAACTTTTAATAATCCCGCTTCGTTGAAAAGCGGAAATGTTGAAATAAGTGGCGGTAGGCATATCGATACTAAGCGGAAAATCTTTGGAACACCTGCCAGAAATTCCTTACCTTTTGACTAGGAATATCCTAAAAGTTGTTTCAACAAGTCTGGAATTTGTCAGTAGGAATCCTCTATTTTTGATCGAGGATATTCCCGTACAGTGGCCTGAACATACGAAAATTAATACTGGTAGAGACATTTTTTTTTAAACCCTTAAACCCCAATTTTCTCAGCTACCAGTTATGCCATACCTCTCTGATTCCGTATTATGTGTTTAACCATGCGTCAATGTATTGCTGTAAAGAGACTCATTATACGATTGTTATCTAGCTTGCTCAAAATACAGATCATTGTAAGGCATTGCCGTGAGAACCTGGAGTGTGAATGTTAACTGTTTAGTGTACATTTGCCGATTACTAAACACGTATAGTCAAAAGAATCCTGACCCAAGTCTCATATTGAGTAAACATAGAGTGGCCGCTAAATGACCCTGTATGGCCTTTGACCCCATTTTGTCATATATAATATACAAAACCACTTCGCAACTAAAATTCTATACAAACTAAAGGTAACCACTGGTCCAGGACTTTACTGGTATGCGCAGAATGACCTTGGGTGACCCCTGTGCCCTTTTGTCCTCTAGTGCCCCTATGTGACCTTTTACCCCAATGTCAAAATCTAGATTACTAAAAACAATCAACTTTGTGGGTTTGTCCGGGCTATGCGTTTCGCCGTCCTTTACATACGGATTATGATTTTGGTGTGGGGATAGAGCTTCCAACGTATTGAGGTTTGTTTTCACGATTTGGAAACGGGTCATTTTGGGGTCAAATCAATCAGGGGTCATGGAAAATGGTGTTTGTTGACATCAAAACGTATAACAAATAAGAAAATAAGTAACACATTTCGGCAAAAAGATAATAGTCGTTACAAGTGAATTAGACACAAGATTAGTCAAGTCTACAAAGTCTGTTCAAATGGTTTCGGACTAGTGCTTTACGTTTAAACGTTTACCCGAACGGAAGGGTCAACGTTTAGAAGATTCACTACACGTTTACACGCATCAACCCTACTAACTTTTTTTCAATATTATTTTTATTGCTGAAGTAAATTTTCACCAAAAATTACCCGCCGTCAGTGAAAGTAAAGTTATCAGTCAGTTTCAATGATTCTCCTAGAAATGGTTTCCCGACTTTTACGTAAAGTGGGAAATCCCCGTTTACCAAGTTCTAGTCCTGAGTGTAGCGACTTCGGCATATACACCGAATAGCACGGCCCCAATTTACGCGGTGCCTCAATACAAGAGTGATCAATATTACCCGGATCTACAAAAGGTAAAATGGCAGCTCCCACAGTGATTCCGCGTTTGGGATCTTTGGGATATGCAACTGCTTTATTTGATAAACATAACATAAGTAAGTACACACAACATGTTATGGTTCAAGATGATATTTATGATCGATGCAAAGCGGGTACCCGATTACGACGATTTATGGTGCAAGAATGCATTTCCGGGGAAGCGCCAAATTCGGCAGGCGTTAACTTGTTGAGACCGTGAGTGTAAACGGATAGGAATTGAACGGTAACTCCCATCTCTATTTCTGACATCGTTTTTTCTCCCGACTTTCGGATGGACCCATCACAGCATATTTTTCATATTTAACCATTTAACTGCTAAAGGCTATGCTGTGTCTTAAATTGTTAACAAATTACTCATTTCCAAGGGAATAGGCCCTACAAGATAATGAACCTTTTGTGATTTGCTGTTTTGCCTTTTTGAATATTGCTCCATCATTGCTCTTAATGCAGAGTGTTAAGTTTATATTATTTTAGTGCCTGGTTGGGGACTTTGTTCCCACTGACATTTTCCCTAAACGGGGCTGTCAGACGGCGGAGCCCTGTCAATTTTTTTGGAAAGCTTTATTTTAAAGAGCCTCACAAGTGGGGATAGAGTAAGGGCATTGAAGTCTGGAAAGATTGGAAGGAGAATGGGAGGCTATCTATTAATGCAGTTCATATCTGTTTGCTAGATGGCTCCGTTTTCAAGTTTTAGCCTTTAAGTTGACTTTTATTAGGTTTTTCATTTCAATATTTTTTTTTAAACCTATATGGACTTATTTCCTCACTGCCAGTTCCCTTAATTGGGGCTGTCAGACGGCGGATCCCTGTCAATTTTTTTTGGAAGCTTTATTTTAAAGAGCTCTATCTTCAGGATGCAGTTCATAGCAACATGTGGTGGCTCCATTTTCAGTTCGAACCTTTTCAGGTTTGACTTTTGTAACTTCAACCTATGTCATTCTTTTAACAAATCCAAATGGACTAAGTGCCTGTGACGTCCTTAGATGTGGAAGCTTTCCAATTGATCTTTAAGACGCATCCATTGGCTGTAATCCATCTTGAAGGACCTAGGTGTTACACTAAATGCTCACTAAATCAAAAAAAAATCTCCCTGCTTCTAATCAAATCTCCCTGAGTTCCAAGATCACATCTCCCTGATTCAAAATCTCAATGGTAGCATCTCCTGCAAAGGGTATTCAGGGGTCGTTATTGGATAACTTGGCCATGCTTTGACGTATAGATATTAGTTTCAGTATGGTGTAGAATTTCACCATACATGTTTTGTGGTCAACCTTATCGCGGTTCATTTTGGGGTCCAAAGTCATCAGGGTCCGTCATCAGATAACTTGTCCTGTGCTTGATATATTGATAAGAGTTTTTGGTAGGGTGGTAGTTTCGCCGTACGAGTTTTTTTGTGGTCACGTTTTCGATGGGGCATTTTTGGATTTCCCAAGGTCAGCCAGTGGTCGTTATCGGTTAACTTGGTCGTGCTTTGACGTATGGATAGGAGTTTTGGTATGTTGGTATAGTTTCGCCGTACCACTTTTGGGGTCACGGTCATCAGGTCATTCAAGGTCACAGAAGGTCAAATGGGGTAACTTTAGTAATCCAGGCGAAACTTGGTGGGTGGGTCGTATTGTTGATGAGCGAAAATTTTTATAGCTCATGACAAGACATCAGGGGGTCGTTCAAGGTCAATGACCTCAAACCCGAGGGTCATTCAATCCAGGGGATCGCAAAAACGGTGCGTAGCCAAATCCAAGACCGCCTAGTTTAAATCTATTAAGAACCACCGGTCAGAACCTTATGGTTGTCACAATTGCCCTCTTATGGCCATACACCCTTTTGACCTCCAATGACCCACTTGACCTTTGACCCAACATATCAAAACATTCTTCCAAGTTAAGTTGACTAGCCACCAAACTTGCTCATAAGAACCACAGGCCCAAGCCCATGGGCTATTTGTCAATTGACCTGTAATGACCCTACATGACTGACCCACAACTATGCATTCCCTACCCTCCCAGGATTGTTACTTGCTCTTGATGCACTCGTTTTTCTGTTCTGCCAAGAACCTCTGGAGGGTGCTTTATTAACATCCCTTAAAGTTTCTAGAGTTTAAGATTTCTACAAAGCACCATTTTCTTGACCACAGACGAACTCTTTTTCGGTTTATACAAAGTGCCTACAAGAGTGGTTCTTCATTAGGGAAAGGTGCACAACATAATGTAAGGGGGGTGTGCATCGGGGAACCCAGGCCCCGTTTGTGTTTTTTTTTTTCGGGACTGTTTTCCAACAGTTTTATTAGTAGACCCTCAGCCGCCCTATGGAATCTGCCCTTTTTTTACACTTGGTGCCATAATTACATTTACCCAAATTTTAATCGTTAACCGAAATTAGGAAGCGTTTTTTGGACCCTTTGTCTAAGTTCTCATTATGTCAATTTACGTTTGGTGGGGGCTATACGCTTACAACATTCTCATTTTCCTCAATGCATTCAGCGCCCTGTGCGACAGATCCTACCAATTGAAAGTTTTTTTCCAGAGATTTATGACATAAAACACAACCATACAGCTATACACAAAATAAATAAATAAATAATGAAAATAAACACAGTTGAGTAATAATGCTACTATTAGATTTAGTAAATTTTCCATAAACTTGAACCAAATCAGACAATTTATACGACAAATTAAAAAACTGTGGAACAAACATGAAAATTGTCTCCTGCATTTCAAGCTATCGCACTTTTACAGAAATTACGCCACAACCCTCTAGGCCTTTACTTTTTCTTGACAATGTTATTTTGTACATGCTAAAAAAGATTAGCGAAGAACTTCTAAAAGTCTATAAACAGAACACCCCAGAAAGTACCGGATTTCAATTTTGTTATGGCCACGAGAGAAGCGTCTGGCCGTTAAGCGCAAACTACGTTAGATCGCGTCTTTATCAGCGCGATGGTACACACCAAATGGTGCTATGCGTCTCGGTATTTGACAACGCCCTGGCAACATGACATATTTTTTGACATATTATGCCATTTCTGGAAAAGTAAATCCCGTCACCCCTATTTTAATTACTTTTCGAAAAGAGCTCATGAAAACCCTGACATAAGTGAAAATTAAAAAATTCTATCGACTCGTTTTTTTCGCTATATGCATAGTGTTGTTGACATTTAATTTCCTCATGACTAATGTAGTATACTGTTGGGCGAAACATCCCTTTTTAACCATTCATAGCTCCAAATCGAGTACCGTACCCCCTATTTTTTTTCAAGATTTGTTACTCACACTTTAAAAATAACTATATGTTAATTTACGCGAATGTCATCGATAGTTTCTCTGACGACGCAAATACCCTAAAAAATAATGTAGGGCCTACATCACCTCTAACAGTACTTTGTGGAAGCACTCACATGTTAGAGACAATGTGTTATATGAGAGCTGTTATGAACATGATCAAAAGTTTGGTGCAGGTTTATTATTTTCCCATCTGTAGTCATTCATTGTTGAAAAAAAACAAGTAGGCTACATTATACCTGCAACTGCTTCCCGCATGCCTCAAAGCTTTTTACTTTCATGAAACAATCTGTCTCAAACAAGTCAAAATGTAGATATTGTAAGCCTACTCACTCACAAGTCTAAATTTTAAATAAAATTGAAGTTTTTTTTTTATTGTGAAGAACCTTATTGATTAAAAGTAACTCAAGTTTTAAAAGTTTCGTGAAAGATGTTATTTTTTTCATTCATTTTACCTAAATATAACATGCATTAGGCCTAACATGATTTTTCAATTATCGGTCTATTATCCTATTAGCCCGTTTCATTTGTTGTTTTTTTTGATTTAATTGAAGTTCTTTTCCATATCAAAGAAGGATTTTTCCACTGCACTTCATTCAGAAGGCGTAGCCATGGGGGGTGTGTGGGGTGCTCCGCACCCCCCAAAAATGACAAAGGTCCGCTTTATGATTTTGAAGGTCCGCTTTGGTTTGTTGAAAGGTCCCGCTTTGTAATGTGTACAAGTGGCGCTTGGCTAACTTTTGTTGTTTGAAGGTTGTGGTGGCATGGTATCTGAACGATTAACCAGGCGGTTAATACTAGTGCATCACGCATGGTTGGTGTTATATACGTTTAATACCGTATTATCCACTCTGCGATGATGCTGTGACACCTCCCCCCCTCCCCCTCCCCAGGTCCTCAGAATGTTGATATGACGGTGAAAAATTTGGGTCACCGGCGAGCGAGCGAGCTGAAAAAAATTGGTTTGTTGGTACTCAAAAGGTCCACTGATGGCATATCCGCACCCCCCCCCCCCCCAACAGAATCCCTGGGTACAGGCGACTGCATTCTTCTTCTCACATTTACCAAAGTATACTGAACTACAAATATGTTTGCTTGCAACCATGGTCAACTTTAAATACTTCATGCACGTGTCCTTGTATGGCCAGCCTGACCCTAGGTGGTATTTTAAATGCATTAGCGTGTCATATGACGGCAACTTAAAGGCACTATCAGTATCAGTTATTTGGCTAAAGCAGAAAATCGAAAAAATCATCAAAAATCAGATTTTTTTTTGCATGTTCTTTAACACGTCTATGTCCCTAACATACCCGCACATATACGACCAAAGCAACCTCAATGACAAAATCGATGTTTTATCCTTAATTGACATGAAATTCGATCATTTGAACGCCGTTTTCCTTCATTTTCAGGTCAATTCTTCAGTTGGCAAGGGGAAATATGGAATTCTACATGCTTCTGCTTCACTTTAAGCTATTCCTGCAAATTTAAAATATTTTTGACTCTTTCGATAAATCACTGATAGTGTCTTTATGATGGCAATAAGCGCAACAGTGTTTGCTCCCTTTTAACCTTGCACTGTGTTAACTGAAACAGCCAATTCCCTCTCACTCAACCAGTCATAGGTGGCCTTACAAACCACTGCTATCTCAGATGTTGAATTCATCCCACAATGCACCAGTTTTTGGACATTTCACCTCAATTGTCCTGTGAATGCCACATGGGATGCCCCAAAAAATCCCATTCTTAAAGGGGACCCGTCATGCAAGTATTGGCGGCGCGTGCAGTGTTTACTTCTGTGTATCTTATTAAGTATCACCCTTCCAGGGGCCCATGTCACTGGGAAATTGCGTAAGTAAGGCAAAGTTTTTCAAAAATCTGAAGTCACCTGAAGTTGCCGAATGGAGATTTTAAGAAACTTGAAACCTAGTGCAAGGATATTTTTGCGGATCTGTAATTTTCAGCCTACTTCGTGCATCTCCCAGTGAACATGGGCCTGTGAGCCATTTATTTGGGGTATGTTTTTTTTTTTAAGCTATTATTTTGTTATTTTAAATTAAAACAACATTTTTGACAAATAGGGTCCCCTAGGGAGCTAAACAGCCCGTGAATGTTTTTTACAAGTAAAAAATGCAGATATAAACTTTTCATATCGTCTCCATCACATAGAATCATTACAAAACGATGCCGTTTAGGTGGTTCGCTAAGGAGTTAGTCTTGACTTGTTTTCTTTATAAAAAAAAACAAATAGCATTCTGGAGGATAAAGCGCCCGTATCAGGGCTCTTACAGCGATTTTTTTTTTCAAAATGCGTAAACACAATCTTCAAATCACTTTGCAAACCAAAAAAAGCTGGTATTTTTCTAGTGGGAAACTTCTTAAAATCACAATGGAACATTTCAAGAACAAAAAGGGGTACGTTTAGGTATATACTTAAAACAGAAAAAACAACAAAACCGAATAAAAGTAAATTTAACCATTATTTAACAGCACAACTCCACACCCCCAAAACACCACCCACAGCCACACACAAACACACACCACACACGCACAAAAAGGTCAAAAAAAACCGAGTGCTCGCCTTTGAGACTTGCAACATATTATTAGAAATCAGCAATATTAAATTGCTGATAAATCAAAGTATTCCTATTTTAGTTTGAGTTTACCGAATACAAATAGCCTCACCCGTATATTGATATTGGGTTGGGGGTCCATGTTCAGAATAATGAGAAAGGAGGGAATCGAATGACAAGGGGGAAGTGGGGGAGGAAGGATACGAGCCTGAGGTAGTCGGGGGATGTTAAAGTTGGCGCTTGGCTAAATTTTGTTGTTTGAAGGGTTGTGGTGCATGGTATATGAACGATTAAGCAGCGGTTAATACTATTGCATCACGCATGGTTGGTGTTATTATACTGTTTATACCGTATTATCCACGCTGCGATGATGCTGTGACACCTTCCCCCCCTCCCCCTCCCCCAGGTCCTCAGAATTTTGAGATGACGGTGAAAAAATTTGGGTCAACCGGCGAGCGCAGCGAGCTGAAAAAAATTGGTTTGTTGGTACGCAAAAGGTCCACTTATGGCAAATCCGCACCCCCCCACATAAATTCCTGGGTACAGGCCTGACTTCATTCTTCTTCTCACATTTACCAAAGTATACTGAACTAAAAATATGTGTGCTTGCAAACCAGGGTAAACTTTATACTGCATAGAACGTGTCCTTGTATGGCCAGGCTCTGACCCTAGGTGGTATTTAAATCATTAGCAGTGTCATATGAAGTGCAACTTAAAGGCACTATCAGTATCAGTGATTTGCTAAATCAGAAAATCGAAAAATCATCAAAAATCAGATTTTTGCATGTCTGTAACAAGTATAGGTATCCTAACATACCCTGCAAATGATACGACCAAAAGCAACCTAACATGGACAAAATCGGATGTTTTAGTCATTAATTGAATGAAGATTCGTATCATTGAAAACTGCCGTTTTCTTCATTTTCAGTCAATTCTTCAGTTGGAAAGGGGAACATATGGGAATTCTACATGCTTATTCTTCACTTTTAAGCTATTCCTGCAAATTTAAAATATTTTGACTCTTTCGGATAAATCACTGATAGTGTCTTTAATGATGGCAATAAGCGCAACACGTGTTTGGCTCCCTTTAACCTTGCACTGTGTTAACTTGAAACAGCCCAAATTCTCTCACTCCAACCAGTCATAAGTGGCCTTACAAACACACTGCTATCTCAGAGTGTATTGAATTCATCCCACAATGCACCAGTTTTGGGACATTTCACCTCAATAATGTCATGTGATGCCAGCATGGGATTCCCAAAAAATCCCATTCTTAAAGGGGACCTGTCATGCAACTATTGGCGGCGCTTTCAGGTTACTTCTGTGTATTTTAATAAAGTGATCACCCTTTCCAGGAGGCCCCATGTCACTGGGGAAATTGCGTAAAGTAAGGCAAAGTTTTCAAAAATCGGGAAAGTCACCTGAAGTTGCCGAATGGCAGATTTTAGAAACTTTGGAAAACCTAGTGCAAGGATATTTTTGCGGACTCTGTAATTTTCAGCCTACTTCATGCATCTTCCCCAGTGACATGGGGCCTGATGAGCAATTTTTGGTAATGTGTCCATTTATCTGCTTTGCTTATGTTAAATTAAAACAAACATTTTTGACACACACTAAGGGTCCCTAGGGAGCATAAAACACCCGTGAATTTTTTTACAAAGTAAAAAATGCAGTATACATTTTCATATCGTTCTCCATCACATATATCAATTACAAAACGATAGCCGTTTAGGTTTCGCTAAGGAGTTAGCTTGAACTTGTTTTCTTTATAAAAAAAAACAATAGCATTCTGGAGGATAAAAGCGGCCGTATCAGGCTCGTACAGCGATTTTTTTTCAAAAATGCGTAAACACAATCTTCAAATCACTTTGCAAACCAAAAAAGCTGGTATTATTCTAGTGGGAACTTCTTAAAATCAAAATGACATTTCAGAACAAAAAAAGGGGCGTTTATATATACTTAAAAAAACAAAAAAACAAACAAAACCGAATAAAAAGTAAATTTAACCATGATTTAACAGCACAGCCACACCCCCACACACACCCACCCACACACACACACACCCACACACACACAAAAAATCAAACCGATTGCTCCCTTGAGACTTGCAAAATATTAGAAATCACTAATTTAACATTGCTTGATAAATCAAAGTATTCCTATTTAATTATGTACATCACTATGTCATCGTCCAATACCCAACCTATGTGCTAATATAAATATCCAGGTTTGATTATATCATAAACAAAATTGTATTAATGTGCAATTTTCTATTGTAAATAATATATAAAGGTACTTTAAAGGATGTTGTTGTTGTCTTTGAATGGCATGATATTATAGGCTACTGCATCATTGATGCTCTGGTTTAAAGTGTTAGTGTTATTTTTTACATTTTAAAGTTCATAACCATTTGTAATACCATTGACACATGAACATCGTACAGATATTTTTGAACTCATTTTTTATGGTATGACATTCTCAGAAAGATAAAATGAGCAGTCTTTTTCAAGCAAATATGGAATAATATGTAAAGCCTGTAAAATACTGATAAGTTGCCTCCAATGAAAATTCTGAGGTGGGTCAGGATTTTAAAAAATCCAATGTTCACTGGAGGAAAAACAGAAAAAACAAAATCATGCAAATTTTGTAACCTAAAAAAAAGAGGGACACATTTTGACAGTGTATTCCTTCTCTGTGTATGTATGTTGATTTTTGGTTAGGTTTTTATGCATATCAGACCTGTCTTTATGTCATTATCAACCAAAATTGGCAAAAATGATCTGTTGGTAGGACCTGAGGTGAGTCAACACAATCCAGATCGAAGGTCATCTGAGGTCAAATGTGTATGTGTGTGCGTATGTTAATGTTGGTTAGGTTTTATGTCAAATACTGTCATTTGAAAAGTCAGACAGTCAGACACACACCCACACACACACACACACATACACACACATACACACACACTCTCTCTCTCCGCCCTGAAATAATAGTTGTTGCTAAAATGTCTCTTTAAAGAATATGTTGGAATAAAGCAAGTGGAAGTAACAAATCTAGTGCCATACATTGTTTACTTTTATTGGGGCAAGTACTTAAGTTTATGGAGTCTCAATCTACAAACTTAAAGCTAATGTTATTAAGCTATTTTTAAATCTCTAAATATGCTTCTAATTTCATTCCTGATTGCAGGTAAATGTCAACGAGGAGTTGATCAGAAGAGAATTTGCTACCAAAAGACGGAGAAGTGACTTAGGTATGTACACTTTATGAATAAGATTTCCCCTCTACCAACATGCAAAGAGTAATACACAAGTTTTAAAGGGACATAATGGCATGAAAAATTGACATAATGAAAAGGACCCTACTGAAATCACTTCCACGAGTTTGAAAACAATTTGGATGTTTACATTCTGTAAAAACAGTAAAAACATGAAGAGTTCCGGGGAGGAGGTGGCAGTTTGTGGCAATTTCTGGAACAAGGATGCTGACATTACTGCCATCATTTACCAAACTTGAAAAGCATGTTGTCATCAGCTCGCAGACCATTGCTATTGTATATGTGCTAATCCCGGCTAATCCATCTTTCACTTGCCAGATCAATATCTTACTACAAGCCTAAAGTACAATGCCTGAATCCCGGTCTGAATGCTTTTGAATTGTGTCGCAAAACATGCTAGATACACTGTAAATTCTGTCAGAGATGTGAACACCTTGCTTTTCTGCTCCAGAAATTGCCACAAACTGCCCCCTAGAACTCTTCCTGTTTTTACTGTTTTTACAGAATGTAAACATCCAAATTGTTTTCAAACTTGTGGAAGTGATTTCAGTAATGGTCCTTTTCATTATGTCAAATTTTTTTTCATGCCATTATGTCCTTTTAAGTTTGATAAATCATGTAAACTATACTCTGTCCAGCCCGAAGTATGAAGTAACAATGTGGGCATATACATTGTACCGACTTTCAGCGCGCGCGTAGACAAACCAAAAGCGCACTCCAACTGAAAAGCGGTACTGGGTATACGCGCGCATGGTCACTTCATACTTCAGAACGGACAAAGTATAACTTGTGTTGCATGTGGAAAACCAAACGATGGCTCAAAACGTAATCATTCATGATGAATGAAAGACCGGGTTTTCTTACACCCGATTAACTAATGATATGATAGAATTGATGTTCACTGAAGGATAGTGTTGTCCAAGTGAAATGGTTGTATTCCTATTACTGTATAGTAGAATATTTCAGCACCTTTAACCCCCTGGACACTACCACATATGATACAGTCTGTCTGATTGGCTCATTACAGGATACAACATGAGATAGCCCTCTGAGTAACCAATCAAAACGGTGCTTCTTAGCTCTGTGTAAACTGTACCAACATTCCTACAGTATCTCTGATTTTCTCATTCCATGATATTACCTTCCAAGTAACCAATTAAAATGGTGCTTAGATGCCGATAGATAAGGAGGAAGTGCCTGGAGGTTAAATTTTTACAGTTTGAACTGTATACCACTGTTTCAAACAGCTACACTTTAAGCCTTATGGGTCAAAAATATTTTGTGGGCTTCTAATTTTGTGGTTCTAATGTTAACTGCAAAAAACACACACAAAAAAAATCTCACTAAAATATCCTGCGAGTAGCTAGGTTGAGTTACTGACAATATGGCTAAAGTGTATGTTATGAATAGCTACAATCACCTAAATTGCAAACCATACTAAAATAACAAGAGGAAACATTTTGCCACTTAAAGGGAAATACACTAATATTTATTTAACATATGTGAGAAACCATGTTGAAACAATTCTCAATCAGTGGTTGATATTACGATTGCTAATTCCGAAGCAAAATCAAAAGGGTAACTGATGGGCGCATCACTTTTACCATAATCGCACATCCATAGTTTTTTTTCGGCCAAGGCTTCGTCATCTCTGTAGTTTCCCATGATGATTGTCAATACATGTAATTTAACTTTGAGTATCTACTGTCTACTAGGTTTTTAATTGTCTTTTGACACACATCTGCAGTGATATATTTCATCAAAGAAATCGTGCTTTCGCAGATTCACACTTCAATAACAAATAATGAGTACTTACTTTGGATTTAAAGATTTTACCACATCCAATGAAGAGAGAAACCGATTGGAAGTCCCACCTGCCCACATAACATTTAAATCCCGGTTCATTTGGTTAGATGGTAAAATTTACTCCCCGCCTAAAATCTGAAACGATATAAAGTACTTACTGTTTAAAAGGTATGTAGGGGTATGTAGGGTTAATTATAATGAATACCTGCCAGGAGCGTTGTTCGCTTAATGTGTTTGCTTCTTGCCTTGGTGTCCGTAATGATTGTACGAAGCATGATGTGGACGTTTGAGATTTATCCAGCTTTGCTGGCGCGTTTCATTTGACAGCAAGTGTTTGAGGATGTTGAGGCCATTTAACATCGTTGGATTTTAGGCGGAGTCTAGTAGACATTTCAAGGTATGCATTGAATGTTCAATTTATTTTACTGTGGGGAATTTGATTGTCCCTGTTTTTGCCTGTGGCAGTGAGGTACTCTAATATGAATGGCTCATTATTTTGTGAGACACACTATATAAACTGCTAAACTTCTAACATTCCAATGCACACCTTGCTTTATTTGTTGCAACGTGGCCTATTCCATTGATCCAGTGAGAATGTTTCACAATCGTAGCATGAGGATCCCCTTTAACAAGGCAGTCAACTTGCTATTCCTTCTTCTGTACTTCTGTATTTGTTTTTAGATGACACCGGAGAGAGCCCCCTCTCCATCACTAGAGGCCATCCAACTTAGGACTTTGAGGTACAACCAGCTCCAGATAGGGCAGCACTCCAGGTCTGCCGCATCCCAATGATTGCAAACCACAGGCACTAGGGATAAAAAGGTTCTCCCACATTGGCCACCTTCAGGCGCTGCCCACTCCAAGAACAATAAGAGAATTGAGACAATTATGCCTTAAAAAAAGATTTCAGAACAAACGTAAGTGTGCATAAGGTGTCTCAGAAAATGACTGCTTGAGAAACGTAAGCAGGAAGAACAGGATAGGGGACGTGTCAAGCCGAAGAGTCAAATCCACCCAATGGAAGTTTTTGTCAACTGCCGAAGTGAGAGAGAGATTCAGCAATTTAAGAAACCATTGCACAATCAAAAGACACACAAAAGACCATGCTGCATCTATATGTGTTTTGCCAGACCATGATGCATATGTGCAGTCTAAAACAGGACATATTGAAAGGGCAATTTGAATTAAAACATACCAACTGTGTGCAAGTCCGAATAGTGAATCACCAAGTCCTACAAGTGGAGCACTTGGGTCGTACTCCCAGTCCTTCTCGAGGAAGAGGTAAAGACACTTGAGAGATCACTACCAGATGACTGGTAGTGGTTGGTCGTACTCCCAGTCCTTCTCGAGGAAGAGGTATGACACTTGAGAGATACTACCAGATGACTGGTAGTGGTGGCAGTGGTAGTGGTGGTGAGAAGAACAAAGAATCATTAAGTCCTATTGGTAGCAATAGCAGAATGTCACCAGCAGATGCCATCAGCCCAAAAGGTTATGGTCTGAATTCAAGTCCAGAAATTCTACATGCTGCTACACCAAAATCTGTGCTCAGTCCTAGAAATTCTATGGCTTCAGATATGTCTTCAGGTGAGGATGTCGATTTAGACAAGAAACAAAGAGCCCTCGCCTTGCTGCAAAGAATGGCTGCAGCCAGTGAAGCAAGACTATCATCAGAGGAAGAAGAACAAAGAAGGATTTCTGCAAGTCTTGTTACTGACGGTAGGAGAGACTTACAATCAACCTCGCCTGAACCAATTAGAGTTCAAAGTCCAACTGCAGAGAACAGAGTTCAAAGCCCTACTGCTGTAATACCAGACAGGCCAGTGTTTCATGTTAGGCCTTGCTCAAATGCTCCTTCACCACCTGTGGCTGGAGAACAGTATAATCAGCAAGGGCACAGTCTTCGAAAGCTAAGTGATGACAGAAGTACCGTAAGAAAATCTCTTGCAGCCAAAAGTAGCCGAAGGTTAGTTATGTCTTGCTCAAAGTATGAAGTATATTTTATTTTAGCTCATGAAACCCCTTTATTTAGTCCCATGTATTGTTCTTTCCTGATGTCATGGTTGCATTCATTCATGCGCATGTCTTTTCTTTCAGAGCTTTAAGAGATTATTTTTTGTAGTTATTTATTAGTAGTTAATCCCTTGACCATGAATATTGAGCAAAAATAACAATGTCCTCCTGTATAAATATTAGTAGCACTGAACTGTTAAGCCTTATAGACCGTATTCAATAGCCAGCCATGTTGGTGGACAAGATAGACGCATTCCAGTACTACAATACATTCACCTGTCAATGATCCCTGTGCAATCGCTAAACATGGATCGATTGACAGCTTAATGTATTGTAGTCCTGGAATGTATGCATCTTGTCCACCAACATGTCTGGTAGCTGACGTCATATTGAATACGGTCTATTATAAAAGAAAACATTCAACCCAATCATTTTAGATATCTATTTAAAGAATTAAAGTGGTAAAACAATTCTAAAACCAAATTCATACCCACTCCAATTGACAAATTCGCAAACAGTTTGGATGTTTAGATTTTGTATAATTTCAAGACAAAACCAGGAAAGTACCAAATTTAACAGGCACTATGACATATCTTTTTAAATCTACCTTGACCCTGATTTTGAAAACACAGTAAGCATTTTGACTTCAGGATGTTTAGCTTCAGAAAATAGAAAAAATATTGACTTGGAGTCAATATTTTTAACATTTCAGCAGAAATAGACAGCAAAATCTTGGTATGGGTTCGAAGGCCAAAACACATGGCTGTGCTTTCATAATATTTACCAAAATTATGCTACATGCAGAATGGATTAGATCAGTGTTGTCATTGTCCCTACGTAAAATTAAGTAGACGATTATGCATGTCCCAAAATAAAGTTTGAAGCTTGATTTATATTCGCGCATCCTGAAGCATAGCATAAATGCTTTGATACCCAACACTCCAAGCTTTGATTTGCCACTCGGGGCGTCAGTTGAATCTTCAAGAGTCAAGCAATTTCATAATTTTTTCTTATGACAACATAGCAAGAAGATGTGCAAATTTAGAGTTAAAGGGAGAAACATACAGCATTTTGATTGGACAATGCCAAACGTCAACGCCCTGAGTTGAACATTGCTCAGCTTAGAGCGTTAGCTGATGCTGGACCAAAGCATTAAGTGATCAAAACATCGGTTAACACTTAGTGCCAGAAGTACGACCAAAGCGTTGATGCTACACTTAGGGATGCACAAATTTAAATTGAGCTTAAGCGGGACTAATACCTGGGTTTTTCCTTAGCAAGTAAACCATTTACATTTGTACATCTGGAATCATGATATACCTATTGATTTGTATAGCATTTGAATGGTATATTTGTTTCACATGTTTTTGTTTGGACTCCTTCATGAAGCTATTAATTTTGAAGAGCCTTTTTTAAATTGAGTATTTTGGGAAATTCATCTATTTTGAGAATGAGAAGGTGACAAATTTTAGAATGAAACAAGAAACAAGATTGCAGTGTACTTAGCCTGGTCTTCCTTGTCCTGTGTCAAATTATTAATAAGAATTTGTCTAAACATCTTGCTTTCCCAATTCACTGCTTAAATTACACCTTGTCCATTGTCATGTGACACTAATTGTCTTGTCACCATTTGTTATTTTTTGCAGGTCAGCTGACTTTCGCCTGATTTGATTCATTTTTATTTCAGTTGATTTTTATTTTTTCATGGGATGGTATTTGGATGGTCAACTAAGAAATTTGGCAATTAATTTAGAAAATAACTAGATCTCATTAGAAGCAGAAAATGCAAGCAACAAATTAATTTTATTGCCACTGTGCTCCTTTGCCACTTTGTCCACTTATGGTTTTACTGTATACCAATCTAAATTCCTCTGACCCATAAATACACTGTGATATCGCCTTCAATGCTTTATATGAACAGCAACTAGAGTTGCTTTGCTATATATCCACAATCACTAGGTACAAGATCAAGATCTAAGTAAACTAAATTGCACCTAAAATACACGGAATTAAAAATATTCCAAAGTGTATCTGATTGGCATGAAATTCAAATGAGGATTATTTCTGGTGTATCTGAAATGTGTATGGCTACAATACTGGGAAACGAAAGTGTGACACGAGGGTCAAAAATTAAAACATGGATGTGAGATCCAATTTTGTTAAAAATTCTGAGTTTGAACCTTCTATTGTTGGAAAAATAAAGAGAAGATAAGACCTCCTATGACTCTCCTGATATAATAGCTTACTTAACCCAATGGTAGAATTTTCACACACGTTTTATGGTGTCAATTCACCTCATAGGTCTATTATTAGGCTGGACCAAATTTTCTTTATGATGTGTAGCTGTATTATGATAGTACAACATCTACTGGTTTCTATCCCCCAGGACCATTTTTAGAGAAAACATCAAAATGCATGTGAAATGACAACCATTTTTTTAAAGAATAGACCATTTCTTTCACAATAGTTTTTATCCCCCTGGCTTAACTTAAAAAGTAATGAGGATATTGTGATTGCATATTCTTTCTGTAGTGTGTATGTGTGTGTTCCATTTTGTTAGGTTAACTTGGTTAGGTTGCTGGTTAGGTTAAATGCAAACTTTATTGTCTGAAAAACCTGCCTCCAGTACGTTTAGTTCTGGGTGACACCTCTGTTCCTGCATCTGTGTGTGTAAAGAACCTGGGGATTATGTTTGATTCCACCATGAGTATGTCCAATCAGGTCGGAGCTAACTGTAAGAGTGTAAATTACCACATTTGTAATTTATGGCATATAAAAGTTTTATCACTTTTGATGCTTGCAACCATGCTGTATGATCTTTGGTTTTGTCCCGCATTGACTATGCCAATTCATTACTATATGGTGCCACTGAAATAGATCTCAAAAGGCTCCAGCGCTTGTAAAATAAAGCTGCGCGCCTGGTGTTCGCATGTGGTCATGACCAGGGCTCGTCAAAACTTTTGATCACTCTTCATTGGTTGCCTGTTTAGGAACGTATCAGATAGAAAATCCTTTATGTGTATAAGTCTCTTAACGGACAGGCTCCGTCATACGTCACTGATGGTCTTAATTTGTATAACGCTTTGGATAGTAATTCCGATGGTACAAGATGAAAGGCTACTGTCGTCTTCTGATGTTACACGGCTTGTTATCCCTCGTACCAAGCATAGATTGGGCGACTGATCATTTAACGTAATTAGTCCTAGGCTGTGGAACAAGCTTCCTGTTAATATTAGACAGGCACCTTCCACCAGTGTCTTTAAACGGCCCTGAAAATTTGTTAACTTTGGATTTGTTCGTTTTCCTTATTTATTTTGTATATTAATTTTGTATTTTAAGTAGTTGTTCTATTGCACACATTATATACATTACGAAATGATCCAACTAGTGCATTTCTTGTGTTCAAAAAAGCCTCGAGACACCCCTAATGCCACATTAAAAATTTCGGCGCGCCCATGCCTGGTAGCAGTCCCACGATGACATCGGTACGCCCATCACTATCGTCACTGGCACCCACAATTCCTTGCTCTTTTTTGTGTCTCAGTTCGGGCACCATGTTAAAATTTTTATCGGGATATTTAATACATAATTTTTTTCCCCATTATCGCCGATTTTTGGAGACATATACATATATGAAGCACATCCGGAATACTGATCATCGTAGATTCGAGATGCCGCGCCGATGCTGTTTATGAAGATTTTTCACGATTGATTTCTGTTATCTTGACATAAGTATCATATAATATTATATATACTTTACCTTCCTACCTTTCAGGCGTTCATATCCGTCTACCTACCCGTCAAATCAGACGTCCAGCCTTCGTCATGCTTCCGAAAGATTCCTCTTCTCCCGTACACTCTTCTTCTCTAGTACCAGAAAGGATAAGGTCCCGTGTGCCTTATCTTCTAGACGCTGCTCGTCTTCTAAGGGTCGCGGTCCAGTGCGTAAGACTTCCAGAGATATTCACCATAGACGTCGATCAAGGGAAAGAATGTGGAATTTTGTTCCTGTGTTAATGTAAGAAGTCTTCATCGGAAAGATATTCCAGTCATCGTAGTCGCCGTTCTCCCTCCGGACATACTCGGAGATAGCTCTAAGGAGTAAGCATACTTCCCTCTCCGCCTAAAAGGGTCTCAACCAGTAGCAAGAGAAGAAATCATGATTCTCCTAGTCACGATTATAAAAAATCTGGAGGCTCTCCTTCGGATAGTTCTTCCCATCGGGATCCAGTACTAATGAGCGGAAGATTTTCAGATCAAAACATAGTATGACTTATCCGCTATAAGTCTAAAAGATCTAGATCTGGTTACAATGATAAGGAAGCAGTAACTTCTCCCAACGCTCTGAACCTAGACGGAGGGGTTCTTCCGACAACGGTGACATTGCCTCTTATAGTAATTCTTCTAGCAAGAGATCTAAGTTGGATGATGATAGAGGTTATCCTAAATTCAAGACGTAAAGATGATGTTGATATTCTAAGACTAAGATTTCAGAATCAGTTGTGTTTGTGATATAAGGATATGTCTGCTCCTCAACATTCTGAGTCGAAAAAACCCATAAAAAAAAAATGTTTAGTGATTGACGTTCATGATAAGGAACCACCTACTCATGAGTATCCAGAAGTTGGTTCATACTTCTTATGGTTCTTTAATATGATTCACCAGAACAATGAGCCTACCACGGTGTCAGCTCCTTCTCGTAATAATTCAAGTGGATAAATCCGATCTCTTTGAGACGAACTGCTACTCTACTCCACTCATTGCAACATTCTAGCACTGGAGAAAGTTTGGGTAAAGATTCTATTTATGATTGAGGATATGGAACTTGAGAGAATTTCCCAGATTATGGAGCTCCTTATTCTGATGTTTACTGCTTTCTTTGACGGAGGATTTGAAGATCTACAGACCTATCTCCTAATGTTGCTGCGCCCTTTCTTGGCGGCCGTTTTGGACAATAGATGTTTGTATGTGATTCTACTCTACCGTCAAGATACGAATCTTCGGACCTGGGATTACGCTGCTAAACATCACCAGAAACAAGTAGTGAGCCTCCCATTCCTGTTACTTGCTGATTTAAGGTTGGCTTGTTAAGTCAGGAATTCAAAGAAATGTTTTTTTGTTTTTTGCCGTATCTTCTTAATTGTTGTTCCAACATCATATAAAAGCTATACAATATTTGAGAAAATGACTCAAGGAATCAAATATGATATATTTTTCCCCACAAATACATATTTTTGAGAAAATCATCAAAAAATGTGATTTTTCATTTCACTCATGTTTTTTTGTTCCCATAAAAAAATATAGAAAATTTATAAAATGTTGGCCTGTTTCGTTTTTGTATTCCAGAGTCTTAGTTCTAGGGTCGGTATTTTTTAATTTTTTAGGTTTTTTCTTTTTTTAATTTATCAAATTATTGGCCAAAAAGCCAAAAGCCGCGCGTTCAATTTGAACAACGCCAAGATTGTTCAAAGGTTACATAATTCCCGATTTTTAACCAAAAATAAAAACTAAAAATACCGACCCTAGATTTTTGTCTATGCTCTATAACTATGCAATTTCATTTCTCTTGACCTGTGCTGTATATGGATTTCGAGCAACTGGACCGAAAATCACGAAGTATCGCGAAAGTGAACACATAGAAATCGCCATTTTGTCCAAATATTGTCCCTTTCGCTACAAAATATAGCCTTTTCCCAACCCAAGCGTTCATCATCTCTTATTCTTCACACTGTATTCTCACCCGTCAAATTGCTTCATCTGGATACTTATGATCAAAATTCCACAATTTATGACGCTCCAATCGTGAAATTAAAATCCCATTCTGTTTGGCAAAAAGCCATCTCACGTGGGCACCCAGTTTTACAATTGCATACACGTTACCATGTATGCGCATATCGAATCGAGTCTCACGGCGTTTCCGATGCGCTCATTACATCGCACGCGCCGAATCGCACACAGACGCGGATTGCGTAATACGCGAAATTAACCGCCCTTTTTGGCGTTCAAGCCCAGGTTGATTTGTTTTGGTCACAAAGGCGTACATAAGTAAAATAAACTGAAACAAATATTGGAGGAAAAAATAAATATCTATGATCTGTTAAAATATATGGAAGAAACATGTTAATGCCGTTAAACATGAAAAAAAAATAAACTGGCCATTTGACCGAGTTCCTGACTTCACAGCCACCTTAAGACACTATTGATAAAGTTTTAGAAGTCTATATGACCGATGTCAGAAAAACACGACTCCAACTTCTCAGATGGATTCCTGATTCCTTTTCCCTTCGTGTGAGGATTTTCAGTTCCTTTGGTGTTCCCAGACCATGCGGGATAAAATGAAGTCAGATGAGACAACATTATGTAAGCCGAGACCATGTCCACCCGCCGGTGTGAGGTGGCTCTACTAAGAACATAAAGAACTCGTTCATAGGGTAGATTCTCGGAATGAGTGCAAAATAATGCCTGATCGCCGCCATTGGAACAATTGCCTGTGATGGTATGAGAACATCGAATCTAGCCTTATTGTCTCTACCATCATGAATGGATTGTTAGGAGCCTATATGGAGCTTTTCTCATGAAGCTAGTGAAGATTGTCTTTTTACTATGAAGATCTTCATCACGTTACTGCGGACTTTTACCAAGATTGCTTTTAACTAGTTGGCTCTGAGGAGCAGAAATGCGTTTGATGCCTTGAATTTCACAGTCAAGAGTTCGCTTGAATGCTCCAAGAGGAAAGGATCTCTTTGGAGACAGTGCCAAGCGGTAGCCTCTCAAGAGAGAATGTGTTAAAGCTGCAGATCAAGCTGCCAAAAATCGACAGTATCATCTCAAGGTTCCTCCAATTATAGCCCGCATATTACAGACCTATGATTATGGCTACCGCAGAAGGGCGTCCGCCACTAACTATACTCCTGCCAACAGAGAAAATGGAGGTTCCTTTCGGAAGTGGAGCTACACTCTAAGGACAGTAAATCCCACTATAGAGGCTCCAGACAGTATCGAAGTTATTCCTCCTACTCTAGACGTAGAGGCGCCAGACTGGGCGAGTAGGGGAGGAAGGTACAATTGACTTCTACCTACCTTTGACGCCAATGGGGGGGGCATCTAAGCTCTCCTCAGCGTGGCGGTCCCATAACCTCGGGTTCTCAGACTATTTCAGTAGGTTACCATTTGGAGTTTACCCCCGTCCGCTGATGAAAGTCAGATTTTGTACTACGCCTATGCCAAAAGAGACATAAGGTAGGGTTTCCCAACCTTTTGACTCGAGACCCCAGTTTTTACACCTAGCTTGCAGCGACCCCCATTACTCCAAATCAAATATTCTCAAAAAGAATTTGACTCTCCAGAAAAATTAAAGTGAGACTCGGATGTACGTCAGTGAGCAAGCCAAGTTTTTAAGCCAGGGGAAGGGGACACAAGGTCGCCTACATCTACCGAAAACAACTTTGAATCTCTGATGACATGGAAGCATGGATACGCTTAAAAATCCTTAAAATTAGAAACAATCTAATGTACCATTCACGCCAGTGGACGAAGCCTTCATTGTAGCAATTCCAATGTATTGTTGCTCCCCCTTCCTAAAACAAGTGCCCTAATTTCATTATAATCTGAGTGTGAATTTTGGTCTTTGAACAGCTTTGTAAGTGCCAATTTATGATGAAATGCGCGCAAAGCCCGCGGAATTTTTTAATCAACGGCATTCCGCGAATTTGTATTCAAAATGCATATTCAATTGATTAATCAAACACGCCAAATCAGTTTGACTTGCTTTGACTCATTTGCCAATTCTGTTCCTGCTTTAGTATAATTACTTTCATTTAAATTAACTTCGCAACCCCATTCTTAAGGGTCCAAGACCCCAAAAGGGGTCGTGACCCCAGGTTTGAAACCTGCATTAAGGGCTATGATTCTAAGAACGAGTGAAGGGTTGTTAGGAAAAAGCCATTTTCCGATAAAGAAGACTATGGAAGGTTTCCTACTCCAATTTCTTTCTGGCTCCGAAGAAAACATGAGAATCTCGACCAATCATCAATTTTACGCCCTCTTAACGATTTATTCGTCCGAGAACATTTCAGAATGGAAACTCTCAGCTGTCATCAAAGATTTGAAGAAGGGCTGGTTCGCCGCAACTGGCTTAAAAGACGCCTACCCCATTTTCCCAGTTTCCTCCTCATCAACGATGGCTTCGCTTCCGGTTTGACAATCAATCCTACCATTTTCGATGCTGCCATTCGGCTTTCAACTGCTCCCTTCGCCTTTACCAGATTGGTGAAAACAGTGGCAGAACACCTGAGTTTTATCCAATATCGTCTACCTCGACGATTGGTTGATTGTGGCTCCAAACAATCAAGCTGAATAAGACCGTTAACTTTGTTGTGAATACTGTGAAGACTGGGTTTCTGATAGACTTAAAGAGTCAACCTCATTCCGATTCATAAGGCGGAGTTCCTAGGAGCACTCTTGGACTTAAAGAGAACCAAGCCTTTCCGACCAAACAGAGAATTTTCAAAGTTAAGAGATTGCGTCCTGTTAATTCTGAAGAGGATTTTTCTCCAGCCATCTATGGCTCCGCTGCGTTAGATACTGGCAACTTTGTGACCTCTACCCTTCTGCAGAATGAGGATGAGACCTCTCCAGCTTCCAAACCTCGAAGTTAACTACAGAAACTACGTCACAATCCCAATGTGCAAGCCCTTTGGAACAAAGATCGTGAAAGCATCTACTTGGTTAAACAACTCAAAGAACCTTATGGTGGAAAAGAATCTGATCCCACACCAAAATTAAATTATGACGGATGCCTTCGACGATAGTTGGGGAGCATGCATGAATCCCACAAAATAAAAGGTGTGTGGTCGAAGATTATAAGGAACGCTCCACATAAATGACTGAGTTGCTAGCAGTTTGGTCCCTCTCTAAGGTGATTCAAACAGATGATATCTGGGAAGTCCGTGAAAATCAGATCAGACATTCCACTGTATTTTGCCTACATAAATCACTAAGGAGGGACAAAGAGTAGCCTCATGTGGCATTGTAACTATCCGCCTCCTCACTTGGTGCAAGAATCATTCAATTACCATGAAGGCGGAATTCTCCCTGGAAGTTATCACGTTAATTGGCAGACGCCTTTCCAGGGGAAAGTTAGCCAAATGAAGCTTATTCAGAATCACTGTGAGTGGCCAATCTCAACATCCGAATTTCCAGTGATTTTTCAAAGACTTTCAGGCCCATGATAGATCTGTTTGCAAACAACAAGTCACATCCCAACATATTGCATGTGGCTGGCGGACGAGAAAGCCTGGGTGAGACTGCTTTACAATGAGTTGGGACAATAAATCTGAGTGCATATTCCTTTCCACCATACAATTCGGTCAAAGGTACTGCAAGCTAAGCAATCAAGTCATGCATGATGCTGGCTTGTAGGCCCCCTTTTTGCCACGTCAGGTTTGGTTCCTAAGGTTGGTCCATCATGTTTGACAGATCATCCAAGACTGATTCCTGTTAGGCAAAATCTGCTGGTGGACAGAAGAAACAAAGGGTGTCACTCCAAGGCTAAGATCTCTACACTTGACGGTGTGGCCTCTCTCAAGCGTGCCCTTGGCGGCAGGATCTAGAGGAAGTCAACCGCCATTATAGAACGTGGCTAACTTCCTGACTTCACTGTGTCAAGAAAAACTCCAACCTTCAACTATTAAAACTATTTTGTCACCATATCTACGTGTGCATGGTGTAATCCGGAGACATGATTAAACAAGAGAAGATAAGAGGTCTTCAGATCTCATTAAGGGGATGCTGATAAACTTTCTACCTAAGAAGCTCATCTCCTTCTTGGATCTTCCCGTTAGTTCTTTCAGTAGTTATGTCCGATGAACCGTTTGAACCGTTGGATAAAGCTACATTTTTCGACTTAACAAGGAAAGACTGCGTTCCTTCTAAGGGCTGCATCTACCAGAAGATGTTCAGAAGTCGCATGCTTTTATCTATTGACAAGAGTCTAATGAGTTTTTCTCCGACTCGCACATTTCCCTCTCCTACCTCGTGTCTGGTTTCATGGTCAAAACCACGACCGAATTATCTCCTCAGCCCTAAAGTTCTTCCAGAGCTTCCCATAGTTACTGGAGATCCTGAATATAAACGTTGGGTGTCCCATCAGAGCTCTTTGGACATTTTAACCAGTATACATGTATGTAAATAGAAAAGCTCACACCATACTGTTGATATATTGTAAGGCCTGTGTTCTCTCTAGAGTGCCATTAAATGTGTTTTTATTATTATTATAAACTTCTACCAATCCCAATGTTCTTTTGAAATAAGCATATGCGCTAATGTCAACTTTGCATGGCGGAACATACCTAATCCTAGTCAGGGGACACCCCCCCTTCAATGTGATATATTGGAAAATTAATCACCAGATAGGTGCAACAAACTCTTAATTTTAAGGCCCGTACAGAAACTGGCTCATAGACTAGAATATGTAAGCTCAGCATGGTGTAGAGCAACTCCCACTACACTATCCAAAACTTGATGCAATCCAGAGACGTGCCATTTTTATCATCAGGAAGGATACAAACAAGTCATAGTCGCTGTTTTTATCTCAGAGTACGGTCTGTAAATTCCTCAGACATCATCGAGAGGTGGGTCATATGAGGCCACGAAAATCTCCAGGACGACCACGTTTAACTACCAGACAAGATGATCACCGACTGCTTAATCTGTGCTGTAGAGCCCGGAAAATAATTTTGAATTACGTAACAATGCCTTTTGTTGGGTGTTATAAAAGGCCAGACGTCTGTTGTTTGTTCCTTTTCCCTGCTCTAAGGATGTGTGTAACAAGCCCATGTTTTTCAGAGTTGATTGTAATGTTACCATTACAACAAAAACTGACACAGATGTTCCCTAGGCTTTGCCTCCTCCAACGACATTGTCAATACGCCAAAGAGTGCTTGCATTCCGACAGGGAAGTTCCCTAGGATATGCCTCGTCCAACGGCATTGTTATTACGCTGAAGAGTGCTTGCACTCCGACAGGAAGGGTACAAATAAATCATAGTCGCTGATTTTATCGCAGAGTACGGTCTGTAAATTCCTCAGACTTCATCGAGAGGTGGGTCATTTGAGGCCACAAAAATCTCCAGGAGGACCACGTTTAACTACCAGACAAGATGATCACCGACTGCTTAATCTGTGTTGTAGAGCCTGGAAAATAATTTTGAATTACGTAACAATGCCTTTTGTTGGGAGCTATAAAAGGCCAGACATCTGTTGTTTGTTCCTTTTCCCTGCTCCAAGTCTGTGTGTAACAAGCCCATGTTTTTCAGAGTTGATTATTACCATTACAACAAAAACTGACACAGATGTTCCCTAGGCTTTGCCTCCTCCAACGACATTGTCAATACGCCAAAGAGTGCTTGCATTCCGACAGGGAAGGGTACAAATAAGCTAAAGTCGCTGCTTTTATTGCGGAGTAGGGTCTGTAAATTCCTCAGAGGTGGGTCATTTGAGGCCAAGAAAAAATTACAGCTCGGATACTGGCGACATGGTGTCTTTATAGACGAGAGCCGATCCGCCAAACTGTAAATCAGAGATTCCATCAACATGGTTACCGAGCAAGACCAAATGTCCACACCTAACCGTTCACCACAGAGTTTCTAGGGAGCACAGAAGATTACAGCTCGGATGCTGGCAACATATTGTCTTAATGGATGAGAGCCGATACATCCTTGACCGTCAAGATGGAAGACAAAGAATTCATCGATTATGTGGTGAGAACCTCCGAGGTGACTTTATTCAGGAATTGACTCATGGTGTTGGCGGCTCATTGATGGTATAGGCCGGTATTCATTATGGAGGGAAAAAGTCCATGGTTGGTTGCCAGAGGAAAACATGAACACCATGTGTACCTAGGACCTTTGGAAAATCACTGCCCTGCCACATGCAAGAAGGGTTTATGCAAACAAGTTCGGCTGCAAAGACGACAAAACCATGGGGCACAGGTCCACTTTAGTGAGACAATTTTTGGAAGGAGGGTTTGGAGAATTAACCTGGACTGATTGTTTTCTTTTCCTGTATGAACCCTATTGAGAATGCCTGGGAGCCTTAGGCCGACCATCAAATGAAGGGACATTTTCCCCAAATTCTACAGGAGTTGCTCAGCCTGCCCGATGAGCCTGAATATAAAACAACTTGTGGGCACAGTATGCCGCGGTGTATTGATGTACTGATTCATTGCTGGGGGGGGAATACTCGATATTCGGACTGAGGACATTTAAAAACAGTACTATTGAACATTCGAGCATGAAATCACCAAAAAAGTCTTATCTGTTAACATGATGATGTGAAAAAATTGTAACAACATTCCGTAAATTGAGTTCAAGTACATCCTTTTCCTTTCAGGCTAAGGACACAGTTCGTAAAGGGTAATTGTGGACTAAGTTCATGGGATATGTTCGGAAGAACTGATCAATCAAGTAGCGTGGCAGTATAACACCCTAGATATCCATAAATGACTCAAATTGTAAGAATCATTCAAGAAAAGTGGAACATATAATTCCCACTTTACGAGCAACAGTGTAAATAGATCACTCTGCCACTTTGCTCCTCATTTGCCAAAACAGCGATCACAGGGAGTAAACTCTAAAGTAATTTGAGGATGTGATGTAGGGGCACATGGCAAACATTTTGCTCATCTTGAAAAGCTTATAAATGGTTATGGTGTCACTAAGCGGCACACTACAAAACGGCACACAGCATGCCATTATGAAATAACACTTAAGGAAAAAAAACACTCTACCCTCAGAAAGGTGTTGCTTGATCAAGAAAGGAAAAGGAGGAATTCACATGTTGCTTTAAAGTAACATAATGGGGGGACCTATCAAGGCTTCACAGATGAAATAATAATTGAAAACAACAAAATGGTGAAGTTCAAAGGGGCTAAGTTTCATCCGAATAAAGGAGAAATTGATTTTCTTCAAGCAAACGTAGGGATTGTGCGATACGGACCCAGATGATGTGTTCGGGGCAATTCCTCTGCAACGCTATTGAAAACCTGATTTAGAAACCAGCGTAGAAACATCACGTGGCGACCGCTTCTGCCACAAGAATTTACTCTGTGAACTTCGAATTGCACACAAACTATACCGAAGTTTACACAACTCTCACATTAAATGGATATTGTTTATTATGCATAACAGGTGAGTCAAAAAGATTTACACTCAAATTCAGAAAAACATATAAAATATTTAATGAGTTAGAAAAAATTTTTATACACGCAAACAATAGCTCATTATATCTACTATCATTGTAAGAAATCTAAAGTTTACCTTTCCGCATATTGGAGATATGGTAAATTGCCGGAAAGCCGCCAAAAACCATATTGACCAACGGTTGTACAATTCTTCCCCTCACAGAAGCAAAAGCCATTGAGTTACGTTCATCTAACTGCTTAATAACTTTTGTATTTTTTCTAAAGTAACCATTTCATAACTCCGTAACAACTGTTATTGATAAATTTTTCTTATCAATAGTTAATGCCAGTAGCGTACCACGGGCGGAGGGGGAAGGGGAGGCAATGTCCCCTCCCATGGGCCTACCAGAAAAAACTTAAAAAAGCAGGGAAAAGTGGGAAAAAGACAAAAGCAGAACAGAGTAGAGAAAGAGATGAAAAGAGAGAGAAAAGATTGAGATGCAAAGGGAAAGGCAGATGGAGTTCAATGCTCTTGTAATGTCCAAATATTGATGCCCCAAAGTAACCCCCTCTCATAGGTTATGACGGAGTCGGCGGAAAAAAGTGGGTCAACAGGCTGTATTGCAAAGGATTTGCCTAATATTGCATTCAGTTTCCGTGAAATAAGAATGGAACAATGTCGACATTTATTGAAGTATAAATGCTTCAAATTTGGGTAGATTTCCATGATTTGTTATTGAATTTCAGAACAATGGAATAGTTTAACATTTCATGATGAAGTTTACACAAGGTATCAAAGCAAGCACAGAATCATGATGTACTGGTGTAGACTCATCCAAAGTACCTTTGGCCAAATTCCACCACAGTGATTCCGTGGACAGAGTGAAAAGTGGGTACCTATCTTTAAATTAGCATAACTTAGCAATGCAAAGTTCAAAAATCAAAATTCACATTCTCTAGTAGGTGAAATAAGTTAGTTTTCTAAGTGATAGTCGGTATCTTTAGTAGATTTTGCAAGGGCTGTAGAAAAAAATTCACAGATCATTTTTTGAAAAAGTGTAAATCTTTTTGACTCCCCCTGTATAAAGATTTTGTAGAGCTTTTAAATTTCAGTGGATTTATTAACTTCAATATCCAAAATGTGAATTAAGAAATAGCACAGGATAAAATGTTTTCTCCAATGATTCATTCCGGTACCCTTCAAACCATCTGGTAACATTTGCTTTGATGTTATATTACTATAATAGGCCCGATTTGTCTATGCCATCGATTCCTTTAAGGCAATAAACAGTGGATAATCATCAGCAATGAAGCAATGAAGGCTTGGTGAAAGCGCAAACCCAAGCTTCCTCACGAAAACTTCTTCAGCACCACAAACTATATGAAAAAACTCTAAAAATGCTCTGAAGAATGTTGCCTTTGATAGTCCATTCATAATGGATAATGCAAGCACAACAGGTTGATAATAATTTCATCCCATACTTAATGGGCTAGCATTCCGCTTAAGACAAAAGTGACCTTCTTGAGGAAAAAAAGCCTGATCTTGCCAAGCTCTGGATCTCTTGAGTGTTAAAATGATGTATGCATTTATTCAAATATTATCTTAAGTTACGATTTGGAAATTTTTTTGAAACAAACACTGTTGGGAAAACAGTTCTCCGTCTCCCCCAACCAATGTTGAATGGGGTATCATCAGCATGCAGTCTTGCCAATCTCCCTCAAACATGATTGATGGGGGTTGGGGAAGGGTAAGTTGAAGTAGAAGGTTGGGGATTTCAATTGAGTTATAACAGGGTTGAGCATTCAACTCTGGTCGGGTGCGCAATGCAGGAAATTGTAGTGAGTGTTCCAACTATTTTTTCACGATTGTAGCCCTGTAATCTTAAAAAAGGGAAAGAGCAGAATTTTAAGTAGACAAAAGTGGCAAATACTGCATTTGGAATCTTTAAGCAGGGTATTAAAAATTTAAATGAACCACTGTGTGTGAGTTAATACAAACAACCAAAAACAAAATAAAAACCAAAACAAAAACAGCAACGATTGGGAAACAATCTTGTTGATGTCAACATGGGCCATTTAAAATAAGATGATAAATAGGTTTATTCAACATAGAAGTATACATGTTTTTGAAATTTACCCAGTGATCTAATTCAGAGTTTGTAAATCCAAATTGTCCAACTGTGAAAAGGAATAGTGTAAAAATATTTTTTTTCATCAGAAATGTACTTAATTTCATTTGAAATACCAGTTGGAATGAAAAAAAAACCCTGCCGATGGGACTAAATTTACATTTGTGTGAAGGTAGGGACTTATTTGGACAAATGTACACAAATATTTGGTCACTTGGTGGACATTAGTCTTAAAGCATTATTTAGGTTGGTGAGTTGAACATGGAATTCTAATTAAGAAAATGGAGATATTAGATTTCTGAGACCTTAGAAAGCAGATGCTAGGAATTAGAGAATACGGCTAGGATCGCAGCTAAAAAAGCAAAACATTATTTGATGATTTTTTTTTGTAAACTGATTTAAGAGAAGACAGTAGTGCTTGAGATTAGTTCACATCCCACAATTACAATTTGAGTTGCCTGCATGCCATTTTTTCATGCTTCATCCCCTTCTTAAATTTATTTAAGTTTTGCCTTTGTTTCCTTTAAAATTTATTTTGGAGGAGTTATATTGCCCCTTTAATTTTGATGATTTTGGGTCCTCACCTAACGAACGCTCAGCACCATAAGAGGCAAAACTATCAAGATGTAAAAACTGAAAAGTATAAGTATAAGCAGAAAGAAAACCGTTTTAGAGATTAAAAAAAAAATGTTCTATGGGGTTGGACAACGTCTGTGATTTGGCATTTAGATTTTTTTGTGGGCCGCCAGCTATAGCTGGCAGGGACCACTAGCAAATCCGTTGTGCGTGTGTATGGGGTTTTGGAGTGTGGGTCACAAATTGTTAAGTTTTTTTTTTAAATTGACCTCAATGAAAAAGTTAACTTCAATTGGAAACCAACTGCTGTCATAGGTGCACAATGGGATCCGTCATATGTTGATGGGTCAACGGTCATGTTGAAAATCAAAGGTCATGTGAGGTCAGGTTGAAAAAATGGGATAAAAATGTAAAATTCATCTTAAAATTGAAAAACTTGAATTCAATTGGAACCAAACTTTTGGTTAGGGCACCTTGCGATCCCTCATATGTTGTGAGACAAAGGTCGTGCAGGGTCAAGGTCATGGGGCGGCCCCACAGATATATTCTTTGAATATTAGCGAGCTCAAAAGCCGAGAAACCGCGGAGAAATTCTAGTTTAAATGCTGAAGCATTTTGGCAAAACAATTATTGATTTTGATTAAAAACTGAAGCAAGCAAGTAAAAAGAATTGTAATTTTTGGTCATCTGATGCAATTGGAAAGACCTATTCAGCATGATTTTTTGTGTTTGCCTGTTGTGTCTGTCTGTCTATGGTCAAACATTGATTAGTCTATTTTCTCTACCCTGTGCAGTGATTTCATAACCTTGATGCAGCATTGAATGCATGCATCAACAATCCTATCTCTCTGGTGAATGTAGAAAACACCATCGGCTTAAGCTGCGGCGTGGATTGGTTTACTGGTGTGTCCATCAAATCTCACGCTGAAGTCACTGCACGGAGGTACAGTTAGGCCAGGCAACTTTAGGTTCGTGTACGAGGCGAAGGGGGCAAATAAATAAGCCATAGCTGATTTTTTCAGGATAGTTGCTAATGTTGTGAGAAGCAACATATCAAAAGGCCACAAAAGTCCCCCTTGTGCTTATTGAGTACTAAGGGGTTGAAAGTTTATACAGGGTAAAACAATTAAAATGATTCAATGAGCAAATCAGGACTTATTGTATTCATTTTGTGAAGATTATGAGAATGTATGGTTGGCCTAACTTTTGACCTTTTAGTTTAGGAATATAGCCAACATCTATTTCAAGGTCATCGTGGGATAAAATTTCAAAAATAGTCTGATTTAATTAATGGCCCAAATACGCGTAAGTCGTACGGTCATTATGTGGAAAAAAATGCTTATCACTCATCTATATTTTAAAATTATTGACCTTATAGGGGCAGTCGCTTTTGACCTCCCAGAGACCTGTAGAAACTGTCATAATGACCCGATAGTTATGCCAGGAATTCATTGAAATTATTCTTCAGTTTATACACACGAGACGAAACAATTTGATACACTTTTGAAAAAAATTGAAGCATCTAAAGCTTTACCCCAGTATGACCTGAACAATTATTTCCTCATAGTAATAAAACTAAAGATCACAGATAGGGCAAACGATTACCTTTTTTAATCTTTAAGACATGACGCAAACATGTATACTTGAAGACAATTGCCATTATAAAATTTGCCCGGCGTAACAAACTTTACCCCCTTATTACTCAATAAGCCCAAAGGGGACCCTCTTGGGGGAACTTTGATATGTTGTTCCCATAAAACATTAGGAAAAACCCTCCTGAAAAAAATCAGCTATGCTATTTATTTCCAGGTGTTTTTCTATTAATCTTGGACGAAGTGTACACCTTTTGGTTGATATCGTCAACTTAGTGCAGTGATGGATCAAGTTCGTACTTGGTATGCTTATACACTGAGACAAGGGGTCTTATATGGGGTAACAGATGAGGTCAAAGGTCATTCAGGGGTCACTTGGGTAATTATTGCTCTAGTATATACTTTTTGTTGACACTTTCAACTTATTGTAGCTTTTTAGTGCAGTGATGAAATCAAGTTCATACTTGATATGCTTGTACATTGACTCAAGGGTCATATGTGGGGTAACAGATGCAGTCAAAGGTCATTCAGGGGTTACTTGAAGTCGTTATATTGCTCTAGTATACACTTTTGGTTGGCACTTTCTTAACTTTCTGTAGCCTTTTAGTGCAGTGATATATCAAATTCATACTTGATTATACATTGAGACAGTGGTCACTTAGGGTCATTTTATTGCTCTCATTCTTTGACCACATAATCAGATGACCTATTTGGGACTGCTGTCCCTAATTTGTACAGATTTTGGTAATTTTTTGTGTCATTTGCAATAAAAAAAATGGCTGATTAGGAAAAAAGAAGTTTGTCTCAGGAGAAATATGCTAATGCGAAATGTGGGATTCATTTTTTATTGGATTTTTAGACCTACTTTTTTCATTTTTTTTGGTCGCTTTAAGGCAGAATTTTAATTTTTTTCTGAAAGTTAAAAAAAATTCAAGCGAGTAAAAACTTTTTAAAAGACCAATTTTAAACAAAATATGTGTGGTCTTCTGAGACAACTTTTGTTTTCTTGGCCATAATTCAATCCATTCATTAGCAGAACAGGGTTTTTAGTCATCTTAAAGACACTATCAGTGATTTATCCGACAGAGTGAAAATATTTGAAATTTGCAGAAATAGTTTAAAAGTGAAGGATAAGTCTGTAGAATTCTCATACGTTAATTTTTCCAACTGAAGAATTAACAGAAAAGGAAGAAAATGGCAGTGTTCAAAGATATGAATCTCCATTCAATTACGTGTTGTAGAAAGTGTCCGTTTGGACAATTATAACTAAAATAACCGATTTTGTCTTTATTAGGCTGCGTTCACTTGCAGAGTATCTTAGAATACCAATACTAGTTCCAGACATGCAAAATTTTTGATGATTTTTTTGTTTATCTGATTTATCAAATCACTGATAGTGCCTTTAAGTGTATCCAGTTCTTTCCTTTTAGTGTTGCTCAGTTTTATGTGCAAATTTCTTAAATAAAAATCCACTTTTCTTAGGAAGACTTCATTGAAGAACTACAAGTTTCGTAGGAAAACTTTCATATTGGAAAAAAATGAGCAAAAACTATGGAAAAAGAGCTGGGTTTGCTTAATTTCAAGCCAATTGTATATTATAATAGTACACTGGTGTTATGCCTTCTGCTAGGTAAGCAAAGAATACCATTAAAATGCATGGATATAATTTATTGGTCCTCTAACTTCTAGTTCTATTCCAGTTAAGTAAAATGTATGTAGTAATATTTTACAGCTTTATGGATAATATTACACAGCACTTGTCTTTTGTCAAGACTTCAATGAGGGATTATAGAGCTTTATTCCATCAGTTGTATAAGCCCTCATTGGAGTCTTTACACTAGACTTGGTTCATGTAATATTACACAGCAAAAACAGCCCTGCACTCACTGAAATTAAATTAAGAACACATAATTATTAGTTGATATATTTTCTTGATTTTTTTATTTTGTAGAGAACGTTCAGAATGGTCTTCAGATAAACAGACAAGTTGTTCTTCATCAGATGAAGTAGGACAGACCACATCTGAACTACCAGCACAGATCATTGAGCAAAGGTATGCAGAGTTTATATCAGGGGTTCTCAATAGGCAGCCCGCGGGCCAAATCCGGCCCTCCAACCATTGATTTTTGTCCCTCGACTTGCTCTAAAATATAAAGGGAAACCGTAGAAATACTGGTGTATTTGGCCCTCAAGTAGGGAACTTTCAGGTATGTTTGGTAGTCTCTGGCCCCTCAGCTAATATAATTGAGAACCCCTGGTTTATATGGTATTAATCATGTGGTATCAACTAGTATTAGCTCCTAGCTTCTATGAGATTTTCACCCAAAACCATATGCTCCAGGAGCAAATTTGACTATGCCCCTGGAGCATAATTTAGAGAAATATTTTAAGTCAAATATGCTTCATGGGCATATTTGAATATGTTCCTGGAGCATATTTAAATGCACAATGCTCCAGGAGCATATTTGCAATATGCTCCTAGAGCATTTGCATTCAAATTTGATTTATAATATTTCTCCTGATTATTTTGCTCCAGGACCATATGGTCCAGGAGCATAATTCTGGGCCAAAATCTCATAGAAGCTACCTCCTGTACTTTGATCTGAAGTATGGTCTATGAAGTGAAATCTCCACCTTCAAGTGGCAATACTGCATCTTTATCATGCAAGATGCCTTTGTATTATATTGTGCAAACTTGGTGAAGATTCAAGTTTAAATGCAATGGCATTACTTTAGTACTTCTCACCAGATGTATGGATGTGTACCTCTCTACCTAAACTTTTGTCAGTTAACCAAAGTTAAGAAAGTGCAAACTTGTAAACCATTAAATATTTATTAAGATTTAAGATAGAATTTCAGTGTGTCACTTCTACATTAGATTTAAAAATCAAAATACAAATCTGGGCTTTAAAGGTGCGTGTTCCGATCGTCTTTGGGACCCCCCTGATATACCCGTAAGTAGTATTACTTTTGATGATCAGATGAAAGTCATATTTTTCAGCATTGTCGTCCTTGAAATTTGAGACCTCAAATCCATTTCATTCCCAAGAATATAAACAAAAAAAAAAAACCACGCTGTTTAGTGGGTCACCACACAATATTTGAACAGTATTGAATAGGCTTTGCAACAAATGCCATTTTACGTCTACCATCACAAACCGCAAGTTTTTGTTTTGCCTCCCACGGTACTTGGTGGGGTGTATTTGCAGTGCCAGGCTCCTCATATCAAGTAGAGAACCATACACCATAAATCGGACCAAGCCCCTTTTGAATCAAAGAATTTTAGGTGGTTTACAAATTGACCATAAAATTAGTTCTAACAGAATTGAGTTATCAGAGTAATTCAGAGATTAAAGGAGAACCTGTTACTAAAGAATATTTAGATAATATACGCTATAACATAATTATTGAACCCATAAATCCAAGTGGTTTTCATCATGGAAAAAGTGGAATTATACTTACCATAAAAATGAATTAAAAAATGATTTTGCTGACTCGCCGCTATTTGAAATTTGTGCTAGTGCATATGGGATAAAAAAAGTATACGTGTTATGCGATACGGACGGCACAGTAGCGGCATACACATTCACAACTTGAACGCTTTTCATAATGTGTATTTCCTATGGCAATGTATGACACAAACGTGCCGGCCGAAAAAAAAAAAAACCAAAAAAAAAAAAAAAAAAAAAAAATATCGCATAACAAGTTATACACTAGCGCGGTTATTTAAATGCCATGGTAAGACCTAGATGGTTTGAAGTCAATTTTTTAATCAAGGTTTAATAATCACAGTTTATTATTTGTAATCGGGTCAAATCGGGCCTATAGGCCAAATTTGCTAGAGACTTTACAACTTAATAATTACTAGACAGAAACAATGCAACTTGGGAGGCAGCAGCTTAAATAAACATCGTCCGCCCATATTGCACATTCAAAACACTACACGAACACCCACCGATTGGTAGTGCACGCTTTCAGATTCATTTTGCCCATTTGAAATGACCATGGAGAAAGTGGCATTCACAAGGTTTTAATCAATATCTGTTTATACAAATCATCAATCCCAAATGGAGTTCCCCGAATTGAAATCCAGCAAGTGTTCCCACTGAATTCGATCCGAGGACCCTTTGCTCCAGAGTTAAGCTTGCTAACCACATTAGACCCACGCCACTTCAATCCGCCAAATCTCAAGTTGTTAAAATAATTTTATTTTTTTTCGCTGAAACCATCTTGAGTGGTCAATAATTTATTTTATGAATTATTGTATAATATTATTCGTTGTACGGGTTTCTCCTTTAAAGGCTGGCTCAGCGAATTCCCAAGCCTTGCGCCTCAATTGTAAAACATCAAACAACTCATGTTTTTTGCATATAAATAAAATCCCTTGTCCATATACTCCCGCACTATGTGAAATAGGTTAGCTCAAATTGGGTGTCCTTCATATAGAAATCACAACTTTGTTTATAAAATTAACATCAAACAATTAAGTAAAAATCTCTGAGTCAGCCTTAAGTAACTTATATGTTTAACTTATAACTAGCTCTTGAACTATTCATAATTTAAAAAACAAACAAAAACCTTTTTTAATATTTTTAATTTTTTTGTGTTAATTCCACTACTGACATGACTGAAAGCCAATCTCTGCTTGTATTAATGACACCTGTAGCAGTTAATATACAAGAAGGATAGGCATGACTTAAGTGGAATGCATGCAATATCATGGCCAATAAATTTCAGTCCCTTTCAAACAAGTACACTGTTTCTGCTGAAATCAGGCCTGATCTCCTCTGAGCACCCCCAGCTAAGAATCAACTGGCAACTCAACTCTGAAAGGTACTGGCACTAGACATCCATCAACGCAATGTGCTCCTGCATGGTGAAATACCACCAGAGCCTTACAGGTCTCTTGAAGAGACTCCATTTCCAGATTCCGTCCTCAGGGTAAGGATGATGCTTGTATTTGTAGTAGACCCCTAGACCCCCCATATGTAGTTTGTTTTCATACAGTTGTGTTTAAAAGGGGGAGAAGGTGGGGAAGGAGCGTAGGTGAGATAGGGGAGGGGGGAGAAAGAAAGTTGTAAGGAAATTACTTGAAATGATACACTCTTTTTTCTTACATCCTTTTTGGTTTTTGATAAACTTGGCTGAAATGTTGCTTGGGTGGAGTGCTAAAAAGTAGTCGCACATTTTTCCTCAGTTCATCTGGTCCATCCAGGGAATCCTTTTTGAAATGTGTGTGTGTTTTTTGCGATGTTACCACTTGCTATGAATACTCTGTTTTTGCAGTATTGGATGGATTAATGCTAAAACTTGAGTGGTTGATCCATGGGTTGAGGCCATGTTTTCCCCATAATTCAATGGCACATTTTTTTTTTGGGGGGGATGGTGGGAGAAGGGAGAATATGAGTAGGCCTTAGGCTCCATTGCATCATTTGGCATGACCTTAGAGTGTCTTCAACAGTTTAGCTAGGTCTGTGAGTAAAGAAAACTGTTATTTTTTTTGTATTTTTCAAAGTCATGTATATGTCTTTCTCATACATATGATTAATGGTGGAAAGAACTTAAGTGGAATCAAGCACATTTTAGAAGACCCTTGCAACGAACATTCTCAATGGCTATCAACTGATGTTACTTGATCTGTCAAACATAAAAAGAGCATGCTCTACAGGGTATTAATAGAAAGAATAGGAGTATCATACAATCAATGAGTGATGTAGACGGTGTGTCTGGGAAGATGAAATCATATCTTGCTTGTATTTCTCTAATGTGTAATACTGTAATTGAACATGCCCAGGTCTATTTGTTTTACTGGTTTTCACACAAGCACAGTCCCTAAGGTCTGGTAGAGAAACTTTGCTGCATAAGCAAAAGAGACTGTGTTTGAGACCATATAGTTTTGACTTCAATTTAATGCACACTGTTAGTTTGAGACTTCATAATTGATTTTTAAGGTAGAGGATGCATCATAAGTATGCATGTGCTCTTGTATTTATATTTTAATTAGTTGAAAATGGCATGTGCATATAGGTGGTACCTCAACTTTTGCAAAGTCACTGTCCATCCCATATATTGCCTTTTACTGGTGTGTTCAGACACCACACAAAATCAGCATGTTTAGCATATTGAGCTGAAATCTATTAGAATTTATTGGTTTCTTTGCACTTGATAAATGTTGTTCAATGTTCATCTTACAGATTCTACAGATAGGTCACATTACTGAGCCCTTCCCAATACAGAGTCATGCATGGCCAGCTATACTACGAGGGAGAAATACAGTAGGAGTGGCACCTAAGCGGTCAGGCAAGAGGTTGGCCTACTTACTGCCTTTAATCACTCAGGTCATGCAGCTGTCAGTGTATTCATCCCTGCCACTAGGACATGGGGCAAGTAATCAATGTATTGATATGTGACCTCTTATCACAAATTGAGTTTTCAGACTCAACTTTAAGCTGAAGGTGATATTCTCACATAAAAATCATCAATTCAACCCCTTTCAAAACCTGAAGTCCACATAAAAAGGAGGATTAATTAATAAATAATCAACACTTCACTAATGATAATTCCTGTTCAAAAACCTGTGTGAATTGGAGAACTATTCTGGCCATTAAAAAAATGACCAAAGTGAGAACGTATTATCTGCAAATTTGCTTGCAGCTTGAAATATATACCTGCTTCAAATATTATTTGGTGTCATTTTTGTGTCCAATTTGACATGTATTCCAAATGTATTCACAACAATCAAAATGTTTAAAGCATTATTATAGTTTTGTAGAGAGCAATTTAATGGTTTAAGTAAAACATTAAAAATAATGTCATTTTAATTTTAGTGCGCCGTATTTAGCTGTGACAACACAAATGGTGTGTAAATTAGGTGTATATGTGTAAGTAGGAAATAAGATATGAGTGGCAACTTAGCCTGCTCACCAAATCAGGTTAATTCCTTATTAAACTATGGCATCGGCTATGGCATCATGCCCAGATCTTGTTGAAATTGTCAATGAAATGTTGGGTATTGTTTAAAGAAGCATGCATGGCCCCAATTTATTTTTTCTCAAAAAGGCTTGCCTTGAGATATTTGCTTAATGCATTTTTGAAATTTGCATCGCTCTGTACAGGGACTGATTTTGCCCTTATAGAAAATGGACCAAATGAGGCAATTTTGTGAAAAAAACTTAAAAAGCAAAAACAATATTTTTCTCATTTTGTCCTCCAAACAATCTCTTTGTTCCCTTCCCCCCGAGTAATTGATAAGTTATAGAACTTTGGTTTTTTTTTTGTTTTTATGGTTAGAGAATTATCAAACATTTATTCAATTTAATTTTTTCTGTGTCATCAAAATCATGAATAGGTGCCGTAAACCATTAGTACTTTGCCATTTTTGTTGGTTAAATATATTATTTTGAGCTACTAATGAATACAAAAGACAAGTAAAATTTCTACCTCAGCCAAGCACATCAACAGTGAAATCCAGTGTTGAGTAATTTATAGAAATACTGAAATATTACTACTCTCTCCTAATCTTCCTAGGAGAAACTACTTCTCCCTTGCGCTGATGAATAAGGTGGTCCCATATAAAACAAAATCAAATTTTCTAGAGTGGTTAGGGGTCCCAAAAGTCATGAACAGAGTATTACTAGTAATACGGAGTCACCGGTTGAAAATCCGGCAAAGCGCACATTTTTTTTTCTTTTTTCAAACACGCATGTGCGCTGGGCCATCTCCAGGGCAGATTATTAATATCATCCCTTGTCACCTGGAGAACTAAGTTGTTAAAAAAACTTATTTGGAGGAAAGTTCAAGCCTTACAATAATCAAGTGTGTTGACTACTTTATCGTATGCCACAAATGATGAAGGACTAGATGCTGAAGGTTGTGATTCAACAGCAATCGCTTATGGGATTCTTCACCTTCAGCCAGACCCAGGGCACCATGTGGATGATGGTGGAGGCGACAATGCTTGATATGTGGTTGCCTGAGACCCCTTTCAAACCTGAAGTCCACAAAAAAGAGGATTTAATAAAAATACTCCACAACTTACTAATGATAATTCCTGTTCAAACCTGTGTTGAATTGGAGAACCTATTCTGGCCATTAAAAACTGACCAATGAGAAGTAATTATCTGAATTTCTGCATCTTGAAATATACCTGCTTCAATATTATTTGTGTCATTTTTGTGTCAATTTTACACCAAGTGATTCCAAATGTATTAACAACTCCAAATGTAAAGCATTACGAATAGTTTGGTAGGAGCATTTACATAGGTTTAATGTAAAACATTAAAAATTAAATGTCATTTTATTTACTTTTTAGTGCGCCGTATGGAGCTGTGACAACACAAAATGGTGTGTAAATTTAGGTAGGTTTATAGTTGTAGTAGGAAATAAGATATGAGTTGCACTTAGCCATGCTCACCAAATCAGGTTTAATTCCTTATTAAACTATGGCATCGGCTATGGCATCATGCCCAGATCTTGTTGAAATTGTCATGAAATGTTGGTATTGTTGAAAGAAGCATGCATGCCAAATTTATTTTTTCCAAAAAGGCTTGCTTGAGATATTTTCTTAATGCATTTTGAAATTTGCATAGACTCTGTACAGGGACTGATTTTGCCACTATAGAAAATGGACCAAAATGAGGGCAATTTTGTGAAAAAACTACACATTTTATTTATTTTTTCCCCGAGTAATTGATAAGTTATAAGAATATGTTTTTTTTGGTTTTTTATGGTTAGAGAATTATCAAACATTTATACAATTTTTAATTTTTCTGTGTCATCAAAAATAATGAACAGGTGGCCGTAACAACATTAGTACTTTTCCATTTTTGTTGGTTATAATAATATTAATTTGAGCTACTAATGAAATACAAAAGACAAGTAAATGGCTACTCAGCCCAAGCACATCAACAGTGCATCCAGTGGTTGAGTATTTATAGAAATACTGAAATATTCACTTCTCATAATCTCGTAAGCCTTACAATAATCAAGTTTGGACTAACTTCTATCGTATGCCACAAATGAGGAAGGACTAGATCTGAAGGTTGTGATTCAACAGACAATCGCTTGTGGATTCTTCACCTTCAGCCAGACCCAGGGCACCATGTGAATGATGGTGGAGGCGACATGCATTGATGATGTGGTCTGCTGTCTGTTCAGCCTCTCCTGGACTAAATTGATTTAGGGGATTTGATTTTATAGTCATTTTTCTCTTAGACCATCTTATCCCATGATCCAACCTTAAGATAAACCACTAAAATAAAAATAATTTCCATCACTAAGAGGCAAATTCTGTGAAGCAATGAAATGTATTATTACTAGGACAGTTAGGTCTGGTGTTCCTTGACAATCTGAGCAGATGGTGAAGAATGGGAGAGCTCAAAATGTGGATCTTTTTACAAGGGATCTCCCCAAATAATTTGGCTCCTGTCCCTCTCAACAAATACATATTTACACTAGAAAAGTCATCAAGAAGACTTAAATTTTACATTATAAATCCATATGTAATTATTAAAAAGTTTCATAGAAAAATTGAATCCTTATGAATAAGTTATTTTCCCATTACTCTTACAGCCAACTGTGCTAGTGGTATGCCCAAGATGGAGTCGAGCAGCAGACACTTACGACCAGTGCATGAAGTTTCTTGGTAGGAACCGAAAACCAAGAGCATTACTACTGCATGGGGCTGGCTTAGAAGAACAGAACCAGGTAGTGTAGATAATCTAGACCTGACCTTTTGTAACATAATCATCTGTATCTATCAGTTTTTTCTGTATCTATCAGTTTTAAACTATAAATATTAAATCTGAGAGTTGTCCATCCCTCTCCCTAGCAGAAAGCATCAACAAAGTGTATTTTGACATTAAAGTAAAAAACGTGGCAAAATATCTGAAATACAAACAGTATTAATCAGTAAACCAACCCAAACGAGAATGATTAGCTTAATATAAAAGTCACAGTTTAGTCTCCTAATTTGAGCAGGCATAACCAAGCCTAATTATCAAGAGCTGATGACTTTTATCACAAGTACACTTACTCTTATGGTAATTAGTTCAAAATAGCAGTCAATAATGTTGTGCATAGGTAGAACCACTTTGCAATTTCACTGGCCCTTCCCTTTATTGTTTATTGTGGTTTGTATACTGATCTCGGAGAGTCATCTTCCACCCCAGATCCCATCCCACCAATCTTATTGTTGAAGCCCTAGTAGACCTTTTCAAATGAACATTGGAAAGGTTCGGAGCAAAATACAACGTATGTAAGCATCCTTATACACTCGCATACATTCACAAGTGCTTGTCAGTGACACGCATTATGCAAAGGTCAATTAAGCGTAATTGCTGTGCCCCACAATTGGGTGTGTTGACCCATTAGGATGCTTATTGGATCATCATGTTCGGTATCCTTTGATTTAAAAAGGATTAATTATAAGCAAAAGCAAACAATCTTGAAGCAAACAATCTTGAAGCAAACAGATGTGTGAGTACTCCCTGTTTGATATTTAAGCAGACTCAGAGATATTAATATATATCACTAAAATTAAACATACCAAAAAGATACCAAAATCTCAATTTTGATGAAGTAAATAAAGTTGGGGGAAAGGTTACTTATTGGGTCACTCGCCTTTAAAATTCTGTATCTGGGATTTAATTACAAAGTTGTGATTTTCTATATAAAGGACATCGATTTGAGCTCAGCTATTTCTCACAGTGATTAGTATGTGGACAAGCTGTATGTGTATGCAAAAAAACATGATTTGTTTGAAAATTGAGGGCTGTATGCTCTGGAAATCTGAATCGGACTTAAAGCCATACAATTTTGACATGAACCATTTGATAAATGATGGCAAGCAGGAAATCAATGTGATTATTTTTATGTCACTTTCTCTCCAGGTGCAGTTAGTGAATGGAGTTGACATCTTGGTGGTTACCATTAGATGTCTTTTGAGGTTGTTGAAGGGTGATCATACCAACCTGAACAGGCTATGTCATTTGGTACGTATACTCCTTCTTCACATTACCACCTCAGGAGTAATGTTAGTGCATCCATGCAGCTACTTGCTGCCCCTACTGTGATGCAGTCTTTGAGCGCATTTGAGCATAGTTCAGCATTGTAATTCAACATATATCATCAGATAGTATGGGATGGAGTTGCATATATATGCTGATGACACACAAGTGTATGTGTCTGTGTGTACAACTTCTCAAGAAGGTGTTACTTGATGTCTCTAAGCTTGAAGACTGTATTAATGAAATACCAGACTGGATGTCGCAGAACTTTCTGAAACTCAATTGCATTGCATACTTGCCCATATAGTTGCATACTTGCCCATATAGTTGCATACTTGCCCATATAGTTGCATACTTGCCCATATATTTCTTTTGTATACTGTATATAATGTTTGATGGAAATAAATGATTATGATGATTATGATTATGATAGTTGAACTTGATATCTTTTACATCAAGGGTCTTAGTTCATTTAGCATACACTTTCTGACCACACTACTTGATGTAAGAGGATGATCCATGTGAAGTCCTTTGTGCATGGCAGAGCTGAATCATATGACATGCATGTGACATTCACAGTGAATAGTGCAGAATTTACCTCTCAAGTTTGTTTACATCGTTTCTATCAAATGTGGAGGTCAATCAATCTTATCGGGCTTCATGACCTTGCCAAACTTTTGCTCGTTAACAGTCTCCAAACTGTTTACTCTCTCAAATGTATTGCAACCAATATTGAGTTAAGTTATCCTAATAGCAGATTTCCACACTCCCCTCACTTAATTGCACAAGCACACACATACATGCAAACACATATACTTATGTATGTGCATGCATACACATACACAGACATTTTATTTTTAATGAAGTACATACTTAAAATGAAGCTAAATGATCACATATAATACATCTTTCTGTGAATTTGTATTTACAGGTGTTGGATGATGCTGATGTACTTTTTGATGACTTCACAGATGAGGTATGCTATAGCATGACTCTCTGAACTACCATGATTCCTCTGAATTTGAAATGGATATACAGTGGTCTTATTAAGGAGACACCCACATCTTCTTTCAAATTGGAGATAAATAATGTTAGATTTTTTAATGTGGCTTTAAATTTTGATTATGTTAAGAAAATCAGCTTATCATTGTAAATTCTCAAGAAAATAATAAGGTTGGCAAAAAGAGAGATGAGTTTTTGTTTTCATTCTGTTTTGGACTGGGTATAGACCTTAGTAGTTTGATACATTCATTCTGTTTTGTCATGAGTTTAGACTTGAGTAGAGTATTATCCTCAAATTGTGCATTTTGCAGGCAGTTTCAATTCACAGTTTCCTCATAGGATTTTATGTGAAAGATTGTTAAAATTTACGTTTAGTTATATCAATTAAATGCAACATTAATAAGTTATTTGTGTGTCCTCCCCATCTTCTACCCACTTATCATTTTCTGATTATGTAGGTGAAAGAACTTAGGACATGTACGGTGCTGCTTTGATAGGACGGAAGACTTCAAGTAAAGCACCTCCTCAGCAGCAGATAGTGGTTTGCTTCACAGTGGACGGCAGGGCTTGGCTCATTCTTGCGTCAATACATGGCAGACCCGGTTGTTGTTATCACTGCCCCGCTAGAAGCAGCTGTATATGCACGTATCAAATGGGTAAGGAGTAGTGAATGCTCATCAGTTGTGGGTGTTTTTGTTTTTGTTGCCATCACTGTTGTCAGTTGTGGCATCAGTATTGTTGTTTTGGCAATTTATGTAAAAATGCTATACTTTTTATGACTGTATTTCACTTGTTGTTTTTTGTGTCGCCTGCCTTAAGGCAGGGAAGGCACATAGGGCTCACTTGTCCCCTGTGTTGGTTGTTTGTTTATGTCTGTTGGTTGTGAAAAAGTGTTAACATTTGAATTTCTGCATACTTTGATGGATTTAAACCAAACTTCAGTCGTAAATGCAACATGGGATCCCGCATTTGCTGATGAGGTCAAAGATCGCATCCCAAGGTCAAAGGTCATGTGAGGTCAAGTTGTAAGATAGGCTGAAAATGTAAAATTGACCTAATTGAAAAGTTGAAGTTCAATTGGAACCAAACTTGAATCATAGGTGCAACATTGGGTCCCTCATTTGTTAATGATGTCAAAGGCACATGCCAAGGTCAAAGGTCAATGAGACCTATCATTACAAACCGCGACGGCAGGCAACACATGCGGTCCGAGGACCGATTTTTTTTTAATATTGAAAATACAATAGGTTGCTTTTGCAAAAAAGCCATAAAAGTTTATTTCAAGGGAAATAATATAAAATATACAAGTCACAAAAGTCACAAAATTTTATTATGGAAAGAAAAGACACAAACCAAATTTAAGGAAATTTGTTCCGATGAACAAATGTAACACTATAATTGTTTTGTCAAATTTATAAAAAGCTACTGATTGATCCTCACAAAAAACTTTTACCCCTTAGCAGTCAGATATTTGACACCTTAGTTGGAGGCCAACATGTGCTGTAATTTTTTTTTTATTTTGGTCATAGAACTACAACAAATGTATAGGATATAAGCAGTTTTTTTTAAAAACAAACATGGCATAAAACATTTTGACCAAATGTTTCTGATGCAACTTTTTAGAGGGACAGCTAATCAAAACAATCTTTAAACTAGAACTGCAGAGCTGCTTACAACTTTTCAATGAGGGGAAAAGGCCTTTTTTTTATTTTCTCTTTTTCTTAAACCTTAAAAGCCATTCTCTATGGGGTTTGCTCACATTATTCAAGTATTTCAAGTATTATTTAAGATTAAGGTTTTGGTATTGCTTCTGCAAGTTTCACCAAGTAGAAAAAAATGTAATTTATGTATACTGTTAAAGTTTCAAGTAATAAAGCAAGTATTTTGTTTCTTCATACTAGATGACCAAAGTAACAAGCAGCAGACAGCGTTTCCAACATCTTGAAAGCGTGCTAGACACTTGTCAGGTGGCGTCATTGAAATCAGTCATCTTTGTCAACAGCCGAACCCAAGCAGAGGATCTGCAGAAGGTAATTGTGAGACTCTATACTTCAATTATGTTATTTTAGGCAACCAAATACTCCTTTCAGTCTCTTCTGAATTGCAACTCATGTTGATGTGATGAGGTGCAAGCACTTAACTTTCTCCATCTTTCCATCTTCTAGGTCTTCCCTTTGGTTTGGTACCCGATGAATGTCACTTATCAATTTCCTACCAGGCCAATAGCCAAAATTGATTTTGTGGGTGTATAGATCTTCCCAACTTTCATAACTCCTTTTTAAGTGGCTTGCATAGAAAAAAGTAGACTTTTATCCTCTAAAATGGTATTTTTTAAACTTTCCTATTCATGAAAAAGGGAGCCTTTTGTGTATTTTTCTTCCAAATTTGTTTTTAGGGTTATTTTTGGTACTTTTCAACATTTTTTGAAAAGTGGACCTTTTGGTGAATGGGGAGGGAATTTGATGGATATATTGGATGTCACCAGGTTTTTTTTTCTTGGCTTCAGTGTGCGTTTCATATTTATTTAACAATGTATCTTCTATTGTGTATATTCTTACCAAGATTCAATTTGTAGCATTATGTTCAAGGATAACCTGTTTAACCTCCATTAACAATGTTTATTGATAGTAAGAAAAGTAGAAAATGCACACGTCCCAGTTACGTGATCTACAAAGCAACCAGTTATAACAAACTCACTATGAATGCCAAGAAAAACCAAGTTTATGGTCATTGGTACATGTCATATGCTCAATAAATTGTAAAATGTTACTCTGCACTGTAATAATGATACTTTTGAAAGGGTTGACCAGTTAAAACATCTTGGTGTAATTTTTGATCCTTTCACTGCACAAAATTTTTAATTTCCGCAGGTTCTTTCCACATTGGAAAATGCTGCAGAAACAATCGTGTATTATCAGGAACCTTTCCAGGATCTTTTTATGCTGTGGAAAGGTCCTCTTCACCCAGTCCTATGCACTCAGTCCTATGCACTCAGTCCTATGCACTCAGTTCTATGCACTCAGTTCATTTTAAGGGTACCAGAAGTCAAACCACCAACTCTCTTTCTGAATGACATTGGAACCTAAATCAGGCAATCATACTTTCTGTATGAGAGCAATCAAAATATGGAACAGTCTTCCTTCAGTTATCCACTCTAACTATAATACAATGAGTCTATCTCAGCTTAGAGCATTTGTCATTCCCACCTAAGCATACACGGCCGTTTTCTTACTTGCGTGGTAGCCTATATGGCAGCTACACCGTGTCTACCGCGGCAGCTACTGCATAGTACACACTGGGCTAATTGTGAGGCAGTAACTGCAAGACAGGGCTTCCAAAGTACAGAGTTATTAGGTATACAGTAGTGTGTCTACTCTACAGTATCTACCCCGATGGCTACCCTGTAGTTGCCCACTAGATGGAGAGAAGGTGGATATGGTGTAGACAGTACCGGAGTAGACATGCAGCTACCACATAGCTACCTTGCGGTAAACTAGGACGCCATTTTGATAGTGGATGAAATGAGGGCGCTATACACCTGGTCTCTGTTTAGCATTTTTGATCGTTTTTGTGTCGCCTGCCTTAAGGCAGGAAGACACATAGGGATCACTTTGTTGTGTCGCCTGCCTTAAGGCAGGAAGACACATAGGGATCATTAGGGAAATTCAAATCGGGCATCATCATCGGGCCTCTGTATTTTCATTTATACTCAATGTGTATTTTAGTTTTATCTGCATTGTGTATTTTTATATTCTGCCTACAGAAAGTTTAAATAAAATATTGTTTTTAATTGTGTTAGATGCTGGTGAACTCTCAGTACTACACATTGCTAGCCCATAAAGAGATGGGATCACATCACATTGATAATGTCTTGAAAGAATGGAGAGCAACTCATCGAGGTGACTCAGTGCCGGTACTAGGTAAGCTGATGCTCATGCTTTCAATTTGCCTACAAATCTGAATAAGACACATATGCATACTAGTAAGAAACTGACATTATGACTATAATGTATTATTGTGTGTAAGGGAAGATGTGGATATAGATTGGAACTTGCATTTAGTAGCATTGAGTAAAAAAAACTCAACCTAATTATCATAAGCATGCTATCCCAACTCTGAGCGGGGGCGCTATAACAGCGGCTCCTTGGCTTTGTACATGCTAAATATAGGAGTTTCACAGGCTTAGTCCATTGCTGAATAAAATAAGTTTAAAATTTAATGTGGAGACCAAGCAGTTGCAGCAATGATTCTTTATACTACATAACCTACAGATTTTCATCAAAGTACATTAATACAGCCTGTGAAATGAAAGTCATGTTACTTGTACAGGACATAAGGAATACAGTCTGAGGGCAATTCCACTTTAACATACAATATGATAGTACAAGAAAGGGTAATTCCAACAGATTTTTTTTACCACTATGCATTCCTGCAAAGTCCCTATTATGGCATACTAAAAAGTCCAAAATTGTCCAAGAGGTGGAAGTACCTCCTAATATGGATAAATTCAAAATGGTCACCAAAGATGCATTTTTTGTTAGTTAAACTTGCATCCAATTCTTGTATGTTACATATCTTTTAAGGTGTAAGTAAAGTAAAGTATGTTATGCTGAGCAAGCTTGTGTGCGGAGTGCCCATCTCTCTTTCATTGGCGTGTGGGCCAGACTCCTCCGTGTTGTCTTTGCTGTGGGGTTTACCACTCCTTCTGTACACCTCATAAGCAAGTGAAGGGTTGTGGACTTGAGAAGTCATCTAATACAAGTTCCTTCATTCGTTTTCATAACTATAAAGGAAGAATGATATACCGGTGCTAGAGCTGTTAGGAGCTACATTTGGTATTCCATTGTGTTGCACTCGTCCCTTTTAGGTTTCGGGTGGGCAACATCAATTCTGATATTCTACTGATGATAAGACCCTCAGCTTCCAGTCAAATGTGTCTTATTTGAAATATATCTGGGTTCAGTGATAATATCTTCAGCTATTAACCTCACAAGAAGGACATGATTTCCAGTGTCTAGGTTGCACAGTCTTTCTGAGCCATTCTAAACCACATGGACAAGCTCTGTAATCCTCAACACAGAAATTCCCTTCTGCATCCATCTTCTGATTATGATTTCTCCTGCCTTCTTTTTCAACACATTTTCATTGTGCATATTATCAGATCTATTACACAAAGCATCCCCAATTCTGTTCTTTTCCAATTGCTTTTGTTTCTTGGTTTCACCAAGTCTGTTTCCAATATATTTGTTGATGTTGGTATTTTGACCATTTCAGCATCCTCACTGTGCACTTCTGAGAATATATGCTGTTCAAAGTAAAGTACAAGCTGCCAACAAAGTGGAGAGTAATGCCTTGTATCATAGACACAAATTGCAGTGAAATTTTGTACCTGCAGAATGATGCTATATTTCTTTTAGGAGGACTGGATATTATAGTAAATATAAACATCTTAAAAATGTGCTTATGAAATTTAAAGTTGAAAAATTTGAGGTTTGAGCAAAGATAACCAGAAAAGGTGAAATTTCACATCCATCCCTTTTCACAACTTGAATATCCAGTGAATCTACAACCTCATGTAAACTTTCATTAAAATACAGTATGTATCTAACTTAATAGAAAAATCTGATAGATTAACAATTGAGCATAAGAGAACAGTTTCAATTAACATCCCAAGTCCTTCTGAATTAAGATGTGTGATTCTTGTAATCAACATTTATTCTTGCTTTCCTATCTAAAGAGAGTTTGTGTTCCTCTTTCTGGTAGCTTCTGATCTTTTTCTTATTCTTCCCCTTGCCATCCTGTGAAAATGGAAAATACATGTCTAAATTCTTAATACCCAGATGATATTTTACCTATTTTCTCATATGATTGATTAACCTCAACAAATGGGCATTTAAATAGGTCAGATGGGAACAATTTCAATTCACATTTCAAGTCCTTCTGATGTGTGATTCTTGTTATCTTACTGTCCTATCTAAAGAGAGTTTGTGTTCTCTTTCTGGTAGCTTCTGCTCTCTTTCTTTTGCTTCCCCTTGCCATCTCCTGAAAATGGAAAATAAATGTTTAAATTCTTAGTTCCTGGTCGATATTTTATATTCTCATCAGATTAATTAACCTGAACTTGAGCATTTCAATAAACCAGATGGGAATGATTTCATTTAACATCCCAAGTCTGTCCTTCCTGTTAAAACAAGGTTTTGCCACTTCATCTAAACCCAGTTAGTCCGTCACCAATTGTCCGATAACAAGAAAATGATCACTAACACAATACAGTATTGTAGAATCATACTGGAGCAATTTTCTCCCAAATACAGTAAAAGCTAATAATGTCCCCAGTGGAACTTTATAAAAAAATGGATGCACACCAAACCCTAAATACATTGCAGTCCAGTTCTGTGTCCTGGTCAACAACTATGTAATATTGATAGCCATCCTGAAATGAGAAAAGATAGGATGCTGTACTATGTTTGAACCACAAAGCCGTGGAAGGGCTTCCATTTGATCTAAAAAAGGTGAAAAAGGCAATATGCAAATGTCACTGGAATTTGAAGTACAAGGCTGAATAGAGCTGTATGTCTTATTCAGTAATGCAGGTTAGTGGGAGCATTGACCTTCCATAACTTAGAGGCACTATTAGTGAGCTAGGGATCACCCAAAATAATCAAAATTTTGTATTAGTAGTCCTAAAAGTGAAGGATAAAGTCAGTAAGAATTTCAAAGTGGAGAAAGAAACACGCATCGCATACTAGTACATTGGGAACATCATTACATGGACATACACAAACATGCCCAAAGCGTAACCCCCTGGACTCCACGTCCTGGCAGGGACCTTGAAACCCCCCGACCTTTCGCACACCAGGCGAATGCCTCTAACCCTCAGCTATCCCAAGGCTGCCCTATAACGGGCTGTTAACGGACATATGTCATGATTCTGCATATTTTGGAAAATTTGGTATGGATGGAAAGCTAAAAAGTAACGTAGAGTACATATAATCAAATAAGTTTGAAAATTGTCACAATGTTGGAGTATTTTGCCCTTTTAAATATTCCGCCCAATAGCTTACCGAAAACGATTCCGACAAAGCCACATCGCGGCAAATGGTGACGTCAAGGTGATGCCCATCAATAATTTACGTCGTTGTGACCATCATATCGCAGTGTTGCCACTTTTCCTATTCAGAGTGACTGCCAGGGGGGGGGACATGCATCCTAACAGCAACATCCCGAATTTCAAATCAGCAGCAACATCCGGCGCGACTCGAGTGCTAGTCCTTTCAAAGACTTAACGGTAGGATGCCGCTTATATACGCGTATCGGACGTTACACTCAGACTTGGCCTAAAGTCTAGCCCTGGTCATGAATATTTTAAATCTAAATGACCGCTATTGGAAATTACAAAACACTATTTTGCAAGCGGGGTTTCCCTAACCCCGCGGATTTTGAAGTCATAATATATCCTTTAGTTATCATGATATTACAAGATGTATTGAACTATGGTTTAAGAGGAGATTTTGTAATGCCACTGACACAGAGACTGCCATAGTTAATGCACGTAGCAGTTTCCACAAATTACCGTTTGTAAATCCCCAAAGCCCAAATCGAGCGGATCGTGTCCCACCCCCCCCGGAACTGCGATCGTTGTTTTATATCAATAATAATTAACAACAACGAAATTAAACAAAATATGTCATTCATTCTGTAACTTATTTTCAAACTTTCTTATTATTTCATCCATCAATATTACCGTTCAGCAATAACAATTCGCGTCAACACATGTTTTGGTCATCACTTTGACGTCACGGGAGATCAAAATTGGGCGCTTTTGATCAATGAATGGCCTGTGGCGAAAAATCCGCCTGTTTTCTTCGTATCAAAAACGCAAACAATAAATGCTCTATTTTGTGAATTTTTACATCAATTGTTTATTTTTTTTTCGGGAATTTTGCGATGTTGTACATACTGAATGTAAGTCAAACTGATTTTGCAAAATCCATTGACATATTTCCTTGAACAACCCTAATTAGTACTGGCTGAGCGATCCGGGTACAGTACCAGACATACCCACAGGACAAGACAGCAGTATGCGAGATCATTTCTTATGCTTCCCTCCGTTCTAATATACAAGTAATACAGAGTCGAGTTATGAGACTAGCGCATCGAACACTGGAGGGGGAATTCGTAGAATTATTTTTCCAATTAAAAAAATACAAAAGAATAACACCGCATGTTTTTGAATTGGACAGTAATGACTAAAGTACCGAGGAATTTTGTCTTTATTAGAGGTTACTTTCAGTCTTATCATTTGTAAGCATGTTAGGATAGCTATACCTGCTTACAAAACAATTAAAGAGTATTCAACTTAATCTCTCTTTATTTACCCTTTATTCACTCTCACTTATTACTCCCCAGTATCTCATATCCGCTTAAGGTGTTTCGCGTCTTTATGTTCTGCTTTGCAAGGCCTCCATGCTTTGTGCTATCATTTCATCCCCATCCCCTTGCACTTTGTACCCTGCTCAGATAATAATATTTAACTTCACACGCCTACGTCACTCCGAACATAATAAAGGGGTAAGCCTTTCCGGCTCTTCAATCCCTAACCTAAATAAAGGGTAAATGAGCCATTTCATGCTAAAGGCAAATTTAAAAGCCTACGAATTACCTTGTATACTATTATAAATAATTTCTCAACATGTGCCAAATATCCAGATCTGCAATAAAATGTAAACAATTGTAACTAAAAAAGAAATGTCAGGTTTTTGGGGTATGGCCACCCCACCTCCATTCACAAACAGTCCTTTTTTTTAAATAGGAGCAGTGGGTCAGCTATTTTACCAAAGGGGGCTAGGGTAATTGTCCTTGTAGTCAAGCCACTCCAATTCTCCAAGAATGTCAGGGAAATTTATAATTGCCTTGGATGATCAAAAGGTTGCACAACTTTAACACATCAAATAAGCCAAGGCAATACAAAGGAAGACACAACTATGAATAATACCAATTTTTCTGTTATCATTCATTGATGAAGTAAGAATCATGATGTCAATCAATAGCCAGCCTGCTCTATAATCACTAATATTTTTCATCAATGTCATATGACCCAGAGATGCCAGTTTTCCGGTTTTTCCATTTTCCCCCGGAAATCCGGGTTTTTAAATTTAAACAACAAAATTGTTTTCTTTTTTGGGGTGTTTCCGTTTTTTTTGTTTGTTTAGTAAGTTTCCAAAAAACCTGTTTTCCCGGTTCGTCTGGTGCGCCAAAATAAATTAAGTGTGATTTAACGACAGATCATTTAGTGCTATATCGCTCCCCCTCCTGCAACTAACTTCGAAATTTACACGACGTTTGTTTTCCGACTCGAGCACATACCGTCCCATTCTACAAGAAAATCTTTTGACGGGTACCGTAAGCGATCATCCTACAGGCCCTGTGTAAGTATTTGATCACGTGCGCGCGCGATGTGTGTGTTATGCATTGTCTGGGCCGACATACTTTCGGTAGGGAAAATGGAAATTTCGTGAATGGACTGATGAAATTTACAAT